>JAJMCO010000002.1:76213-224569 GCA_030573015.1 Metschnikowia peoriensis | reverse complement strand
GTTTTTTTGACCAAGATTTGAAGAGTTTTACAGAAACACTGGTGTTTAAAGGAATAATTCATAATATATCCTAATATATTCTCTATGGAAAATTTTCCAGGGGTCAATATTCATATCCAGTTTATGGGAAATAAATTAAAATACAGCTAGGCATTAGTCCTGTCAAAAGTCGCGCACGACTAATTTTTTACATCACTGCTTAGCTGCATACACAGGCATAAATCTTAAAAAATCACCTTTGAAGTCTTCTTTCACTATTCACTTTTTTAAAAAACTTAGCGAGTATCTGTACCTACTAAAACTTTTGCAGGGAAACTTAAAAAGTACAACAATTCTTTTTCATTTGGATGATTTGAATATTTGTGGCCAATTCCATTAGTAATAGTTCTCGGCATTTCCATCTCAACGACAGCTGCCCCGCGTCTTCAAAGATCATCGCTAGTCGCGTTTTCTAAACCTCGTCGCCCACTCGTCGACATACCATTCATTTGTTCAAGGCCAAATATTTCTTAGCCACTGAACATTCTTACTTTAGAGTTCTAATGGAAGGGAAGAGTAATCTGGACATCAGCTCAGGGGTGAAATCACCTGACACTGCAGAAAAAAATGAGAGTTCCAACAAATCGATAATCAGCGACGCGTCTGGCACCCAGAATGATGAGAACAATGAAAAGTATTCAGCGAAGGTAAAGACATCAGAAAATGATAGTACAACCGAGCAATATTGTAACATTCTGCTTGAATCACCAAAAGATGATGACAATGTTTCGTCGGATGAAGTTGAAGTTGTAACTGTTGACGCAACAACTCCACCCCAGAAAACATTACCCCTGGACTTGCATTATGCAACTGGGCACAACCGCGATCTTAAAAGAAAAAATACTACCCGATTACCCTCTGTGAAAAAGCAAAGGCAAGCGCAACTTAATTTCTCTAGTTCAGACAGTCAGGGCCCGTTATCGTTGAAGTTGAAGTTGGGTCCTAAAATCATAACAACAGACAAAAACGTTTACGACTCGATTTCAACTTCTGAAAGAATAGATGTGAAATTGAATAATGCAAAGATGAATAACTTTGCGACAGATGGCAATCAAGGTGCTCTTTCTCAAGAAAATCCTAAGGACTTGCCTAGATTCCTCGTCAAAATTCCTCTTAAAAAGCTGGATGAAAAAAGTGAAAAATCTTCTTTACCTGAAGAAGACAACCATCAGAAAGTGATATTAGTTCCCAGCAGCTTCAAGGATTCGTCTGCAAAAAGCAAGAAACTCACCTTCAAGTTGAAACCTAATATAAGCAGAACCACCGTGATTCGTGATAAAAGCAAACTGCTGAGAACGAACCCTGGTCCTTTAGTAAGCTTAAACTACGACCTTTACGATGATAGTCTTATCTCTGCACCAATGAATGAGACAGCCGCACGTGAAGCCCTAGCCTTTGGTTATCCGGTGGAGAATAAACCCTGGCTACTTGATGTAACCTATATCATTGCATTCATTAGCATGTTTCAAGATATCATTCAGATAGGTCCTTTGGGACCAGCAGACTTTGACAAAGGTTTGGCTCTTGCAGTCGAAACCGAAGAAGATTCTGACACCTCACTTGTGGAAACTTCTAGCGTATCATCCACTATGGATCTTCTTTTTAGAAAGTTGCTTGCTCTCGTTCTAAATCGTAAAAAACCTATTGCACATGATGGTCAACGTTCAGCTTTGCAAGAACTTAAATCTAAGTATATTGACTTTGGCCTTCCGCTGGAATGGAGAGATGACTCTAATATCCACGTTACTACTAGAATCCCGTGTGATGTCGCTGAAGATTTAGTGGACGAATCAAGACCCCAGTTATCAGCGGAAGAAGCAGTCGAGTTTGAAGGCCCACTGGAACTTTTGAATCCCTTCCACGAAAATGACTTCGAGAAGTTCGGGCTTGGTGGTATCAAGTCTTCCAGTGATCGTTGTATAATGATGCGTTGCTTGGTCAACTGGTGTCTTTCTGAGAGTACAACCATAAGGCAAAGATTTCTCGAAAACTTAAATAAACCGGACGCATCCGGGGAGCGTGACACCTTCTACGCTTCGCGAGCAATACTCAAGGGATTCACCCCGACTATTGAATTGAAAAAAGATTTACAGAGAAAGCCTCTTAAGCAAGGTAAACAAAGCCTTCCGGCTGGTACTAAAGATAATCTTCCAGAATATTTTGATCCAGCATCTGATCCTTTGAGCCACCCGATGTCGTATCGTTTGAACGAATTCGTTGTTGGTGACTGTGGGTTTCATATTGGTCGTTTTTATTTGGTTAGAATGGCGGATGCCGCAAGTGGTAGAGTTTCTTCTTTGGAACAAATGCGAGGCACCGCAAATGACCCCTCTAGTGTTCGCCTGTCTGAACCCTCGAGCTTCGCTTTGTATGTGGAAGATGTCCATTCCCTCTTACTTGAGTCTTTAAATGAGTTTGGGGTCGAGTTTGATAAAGATGGGAATGAGGTTGAATCACACACTCATGCAGAACATTCACGTCATTGGTATTGTGTTGCATCGAATTCTGAAGAATTAAAAAACTTTGTTGCCCATCTAAGCAATAGATTGGGGTTTTTGGAGGAGAAAGTTGGCGTAATTCTGCCGAATAGTATGATTTATAAGGCCGCCTTGCATATGTATCAATATTTAAGCCTGATCCTCCCGATGTTGCTGGAATATGAACATTTAAGGGAAACTTCTGTTGTGATGAGTAGAGCATCTCGAAGAAAGAAAGTTGCCTACAACGATCAGCTGGTATTAGATGACGATGTTGCAGAATACCTTGGTGGAGCGGACGAAGATTATTCGGAACAAGAAGAACAAGATGACGAGTACCTAGATTAAAGGATGGGCAAAGTTTCGTACAAAGTTTAATTATAGAATAATATACATTAAGATACTGGATAATAGAAAGGTGTGCAAGAAAGGGCGACTAGAGAAGTAGTGAATGGATGAGTGGTGATGTGAATCAGGCACACAAACAAAATCACAATTTTTGAGCTCCCAACATTAGCTCAATTTTTTGCTTCACAAGCTCTTCGTTCTCTTTGAAGAATTCAGCCCTCCTTGCAGTTTCTTCACTATAGCCCTCCTCGCTCTTGAGAGCTTTCAATGTTTCAGCTTGACTCTCCAACCATTCTTTCAAGAATGTGACAGGGTCCTCGCTCAACTCACGGTAAAAAATTTCCCGCGAGTTCACATTTTGCAACGCCGCAATTCCAAGAGAAATCCGCAGGTTTAAAAATTGAATATGCTCATCTGATGAAGACATGCTTTCAAATGTCTTTTTGTTCTCTTCGATGATCTCTTTCTGCACTTTGCTCATACTCACGGGCAATTCGATTGGAATGTCAATTACAATGTCACCAAGGGTTGTTGACTTGGTTGTAACAACTTCATAATCCAAAATTATTGGTTCCCGAGGGTTCAAGTGAGGTTGAATCAATTTGTACAAGTCCTTGAATTTAAAAGTTTCCACCTTCAACAAGTATCTAAGTGCTTCATCTGCTTGAACAACGGATATGTCGTTGTCGTCTTCATCCTGAACATTCATAGACTGATTTGAGATGCTCGAAGCAGACACAGCTGGCACTTTTGTGAAGTTGTTAGATCTTTTAAATAAGTCTTTGTACAAAACATACTGCCATATGTGATAAACAAGATCTTGTTGCGACATTTCTCTTCTGCCAGTAAATTCTGCCATATGAGGTGATAAGACAAGTTTTGAAGAGAAGTCCTTAGTCAAGAGGGCGATTTTCGTAGCGATGTTGAAAATTCCAGGGCGCTTTATGTCAATTCCATCAAACAGATGGGAAGAGCCGTTTGGTGCATTTTCCCTATTGGTGTTAGCTCCTTGTCCAGAAATCGAGTCTCTCCATTCAATAATGTTAGATGGGGATCCTTGCAAATTTGGGTAATCACTATTGGGGACAATTTCTATAGATAACCCCGAGAGAAACGACGAGAACTTCACTTTTTCGGCTTCAACATTTTCCTTATTATCTGGGATAAAGCGGCCTTCTATACGAAGAGTCCATGTCGACTCAAGATTTGGATTGTCGTTGAGAGAGGCGTTTTGGTCCATTTTTTGCCATGGCATATTTTCACACGTGTTGTAAACAAACACGCGTAAGGTGCCTGTTTCCTTTTTGGCATTCCTTGGTTGTAAAGAAGCAGCCTGTGCAGATTGAAAGTCGAGACTCTTTTGTGCAATAATCAAATCCAACTGTTTCTCGGCCTCCTGGAGCTTCTTATACCAGTCTAAATTTGGAACCTTGTCGTACAATTTTGAGGGAATCGTCACTTCGGTAGGCGTGTACGAGATAGCAGGGGCAGGTGTGTTCACCTGGTGAATCTTGGTGGGGACATCTCCAGTAGATGAAGATTGGTTCTGAGCAACCAGAACTGCCGTGGGACCCATGATATAAACTGATGCGACTTCACAAAGTGATAACAAGTAGAAGTGGACGAAATGTTTGTATGGTTCGCAGTTCGGGTGTCCGACCTGCACATGGAGTGTACAATGGGTAGCGAGGCAAGTAGCGTTTTTGCAATTGAGGATGGCGTGAAAAGACAGATCATCATGGAATTGGTTCAGTTTCATGGAGTTGTGTTATTAAGTATGAGAATGGTATACTTTCAGGAAACTTCAGAGAGAAAAAAAAAGCCTTGGGTATGCGGATGTCCTCTGATAGATACACTGTAATGTTTAAGGACATTCCTGTCTTCCAAACAGAATCGTCATTGTTCGAGGTTCGTAGACATGATTCTTGTGGGTGACTTTTCGAAGATTTGAAAATAATTTGAAAATTTTTGAATCTAATTTTTTTTATTTCTTTTTTTTATTAGTGCTAACTAAGTGAATGGCATGGGTACTTTCGAGGGCTGGGACATCGCTGGATCTTAATTATCTCACGCAGATTCAGCCCTACTCGACGATCAGAATTGATTTGCTTGTCGTTGAAAGAGATAATTATAAGTTTGAGAGAAGATGTAATTATGTATGCGCAAAGAAGAAAAAATAACTAAAAAAAAAAAAAATCGTCCAGGTCTAAGATTTTCATTCTCTGCTTCCCCGGATATCTATATATCAGGTGCGTTTCGCAATTTCGTTAGGTTCGTCCACAGGCCCCAGAAGTCTCATCTCATACTAATCGTGTACTTACACAACCCCCAATGAATTCCACAAATATACAAGGTGTGAAAGTTAGAAAACGGAAAATTAAGACCGGTGTTTCCAATGATGCCCAGCGTAATGCTCGAAATGTCATACGCAAGCAGAAACAAGATTTGCTCCGCCGCATAAATTACACCTCTATATTTGCCGTGGTACTATTACCGTTCGGGGCGCTAACTTATTTGATCCATGCCAACTTGAGCTTTATCCCAAACAACCCTAAAACTTTATGGCTTTCGGTATTTTATTACTGTTTCACCATGCTATCGTTCACTGCAGGGTATCACAAATGCTATTGTCATTCGACCTTCCGCCCAAAATACGCACCTCTTCACGTGTACTTTGGGATATTTGGTTCCAGTATAGGAATGGGCCCAATAAGGACTTGGGCGGCATTGCACAGAGCACATCACCAGTATACAGATGATCCAGAGAAAGATCCACATTCTATTAAACGAGGATTTTTCTGGGCCCATTGTGGGTGGCTTTTGAAAAGACCAAAGACGACTCTGTTTTATCGCGATTTAGTTGAGCATGAGTTCCCGTCGGCAATACCTGACAAGCCACTTGTTCTCGAGGAGAATCTTTTGCCTCCATCTGAAATAAGTGTGGAGTTTGACGAGAGCGATAGCGATAGCGAATCTGCTCAAGTCAACACGGACCGCGCCAAAAGAACACAAATAACCCTTCAATGGATTCTTTGGCAGGAAAAATATTACCTTGTGTTTTTCCTTTTCACCACAATTGCTGTTCCTGTCTTTTTCAGTGTTGTAATATGCAATGATACGTGGGTGAATGGCCTAGTATATCCTGGTATATTAAGAATGTTTGCCTGTCAACAGCTGATCTTCAGTACAGAGTCGATTTGCCACTTCAAAAGCCTTCAGGTGACCATTCCCTCTCAACCATTCAATGACAAGAACTCGCTGGTCAATTGTTCAAACCCCTTAATAGCTTTACTCACTTTCGGGCAAGCCCTGCAGAATTATCACCACGAGTTCCCTCATGACTACAGAGTTTCATCACTGATGTGGGCTTTTGATCCTACAAAGTGGTTTATTTTCTTTTTGCTGCAACTAAAGTTGGTAGATGATTTGGCCAAGGCTCCTCAAAGCCTAGTTACGCAATTACAGATCCAGCAGCAACAGCACGTTCTAAACCATTTGAAATCGCAATTGAACTGGGGAACCCCTATCTCCAAGCTACCAATGATCGCAACCAAAGATTTCAGGAGGCTATGCAACTCGGAATCTTCGCAAAATAGAGTTTATATCGTGATTCAGAACATTATACATGATATCACGCCTTTCATGGACCAGCACCCTGGTGGGTTGGCACTTCTAAAAGCATCCCATGGAAAGGATGCCACAAAGGCATTTTATGGAGGAGTTTACGGGCACCTGACTGCGGCGGTCAATCTCTTAGCTACAATGAGGATCGGCGTCCTAGATGTTGGCAATGACGAAGATGTGTGGAGAAGAGTAGCGAGAGAAGAAGGCCAAAATGATGAGGACGACACCAGACGTACTTCTCAATATAAGAGTGCAGAGGCGGCGTGAATTCTCAATTCATTTCATCTTTCGAGTACAAATTTTGCGCATGTGGTTGTGGCGCATTCAACTGCAAAGTGAGATTGATGCGCGCCAGTCAGTCACTGTCGAGATAATCTCCCCATTTTGGTCTCCCATTAATTCCCTGGACAGACACCATATTTAATCTTTAACCGATGAATCCCCTGCTTTTTCACATTACTGACTACCGAGGCGCTACTGTTGAGGACCTAGATATTCGCCCGGCCATTTCTGTGAATCCTTCAACACCCCTCAAAAGGGCTTTTGAAGTTGCCTTCGAAAACGAATTCACTTTTCTTCCAGTGATCCACGAAAAAAATAAGAGGTTATTAGGAGTCGTCAGACTAATGGACCAAAAACATGCAGTAACTGTCAGCAATTCAAATGAACCTCTTACTATTGAGAGTATGCATTGGTTCAGTCAAAAGGCGAAGGAGAAATACGCAAAAGAGGGCCATCAGGCTAAAGATACCACTCCGATAAACTCGAAAATTCTCAAGCCCAGGTCTTCTGCGGGAAAGAATTACAGGGTCTTGACTCCTTTGACGCCTTTGGAGGAATTGGGTAAGTTTTTTAACTCGGGTAATTATTTTGCTATTATAACGAACGGCGAAGGGAATTTGGTGTATGGTGTTGTGACCCCCGAGGATTTGGGAAAATACGAACATTCTAGGCCGCGTTTATAAAGGACTATACATGTGTTTCACTATTTGCTTAGTTCAAATATAACATTTTACGAAATCGATACTAATTTTGAATCTCAAGAACTAGCTTTCCCGTAGTCTTTCTGCCTTCTAAATCTTCCGCGGCTTGCTTGTACTCCGATAACGGGTATGTCTTGTGTATCGTGATTTCCACGTCGCCCTTGTTTATGGCTTCTTCTAATACGTCGGTGTATTCATCCCATTCTGCCTTTGTATACACTGATGCAAACAATTGAGGACGAGTGATCTTTAAATTTTTTGCACTTAATCTATTCAAGCTGAAAGGAGGAACGACGCCACTGGCATTGCCGTAACTGACCAATGTTCCCTTTCTTCCCAAAGAGGTAAACGATGCTTCGAAAGAGTCTTTTCCAACACTATCAAAAGAAGCACGGACACCTTCACCGTTGGTAATCTCGGCCACTTCTGCCGCAATGTCTTTGTCGGACTTGATCAAGAACTCTGCGCCGTTTTTCTTAGCAATTTCCAACTTTTCGTCAGATGAAGCAACGGCAATCACACGCGCTCCAAGAGCATGTGTGTACTTAGTGAGGATTTGGCCCACTCCACCAGCGGCAGCCCAGATCAAGATAAAGTCACCCTTTTGGACTTCATAAGACTCTCTAGTAAGGGTAATTGCGGTCAAACCCTGAAGCAAAATTGCAGCCCATTTTTTTAAATCATCATCGGTGGAATTTTCTGGAAGCTTCTTGACGTGAACTGTTTCCTCTGAAAGTTTGGTATACTGCGCAAAGGCTTTGGGAGAGAGATATGCGACCTTATCTCCCACTTTGTAGTCGGTAACCTCCTCGCCAATCGCAGCAACGACTCCCGACGCCTCCTTTCCAAAAATATAAGGGAATTGAGCAGGATAGATACCTTTACGGAAATAGGCGTCGATAAAATTAACACCACCGTATTTATTCTTGATGATGATGTCGCGAGGGGCGGTGACTTGCGGGGCTTCAACCTCAGAGAATGAAATACCGGCAGGGCTTTCGGAAATTTCATTGGCTAATACAGCTTTGTGTAATTTTGGAATTGACATTTAAATGTGTTTGAAAGGGCTTCTCAAAAGTGTTCGTTGATACATGTCAATTAATTGGGGTGTGAAGGAAATGCCCGCTTTATAACTACAGCGAATGAAGCCCGTGTTTTCTTGCATGGGCAAACATGCTTACTAAGTCCGCGGGGCACTGTGCTGCTGTGGCTGTGGCTGGTGGCCGCAGGTCGGCATTATACATCGTAATTTCATACCACAAAATCTGTTCCGGTGAATTTGAATCAAACAATTTGTAAATGGTTAAAAAAATGTCACATTTCTGTTTTTATTTGTATCTTTTTGAGCTTCTCCACTCAAAATCATAGATAAATTGGAAATAAAACAGGACTACATGTCTCAAATGTTTGTCGCATGGACGCGGCTGTGCTTCTCTCAGGCTCAGTTTTCGAGTGATTCGGGTGGGGGGCCGACTTTGAGTATAGAAGAATAGTATTTTGAAAAATCTGAAGCACAGAAATATCTTCATGGGCCGTTCAACAAGCCGTAATCTCACCATGTATGATATAGGTTGCAAGTTGCAATTTTCCATGATCGGATTTGCTAATTTTCACTACAAAGAATCAAAAAAAAAAAAGGAAAAAATATAACACGGATGGTCTTTGTAGTAAGCCATTTCTCCCTTGGGCCAAGACAACACAAGATGATCATGATGCCACGTGACGGCATTCAGGAGCGTATTGGCTTTATACGCATCATCACCAACTGATCATAACAACCAAACGAAGTTATTCTTTCACTCCCAAAAGGTGGAAGATAAGAATTTTCACAGCTAAGCCCATTATTCTTCTTGGTTATCCATTCTTTTTCTTTTTTTTTTTTTGCAGTCATTTCCAATAGTTACGAATTAATGTTTTTTCAACCCCAGTCATCTATTGCGTGGGGGCTTCTGCTCCCTCGTTGAGACTTTCTTAAGATTCTTCTTTCCCTGTTTGGCAAGAGTTCTTTCAGCCGTATCTCCATGTTGAATCTTCTTGCCCTCTAATCCTTCTTTGTAGGCATAACTCAAAGAAATACGGTTGTTCATTAAAATCGCTCCATTCAAACGCTCAATCGCTCTGTCACTGCTTTCAAAATCACCAAACTCAATAAACCCATATCCTTTAGGATGTCCTGCCTCATCTCGCACAATAAATGGCTGATTGATAAGGGTCCCAATGGTAGAGAAAGTGTTTTGGAGGTACATTTCGTCCACTAGTTGATGAAGGTTTTTAATAAACAACTTCGCACCAACACCAGCACTGGATTGCTTGATTTCGGGTGCATTAGAGCCCGAGCCCTGCGGATCGATTTTGTTCATCTTTAGTGTCCGTCCGAAAAGCCTTACTCCTCGAAGTACATTAAGTGCATATTCAGCATCTTCAATGGTTCTGAACTCAACAAATCCAAAGCCTTGGTGGGTTCGTAGAACTCTATCTTTTGGTAAATTAAGCAGCTTCACTGGACCAACCTGTATAAAAAGTTCATAAAGAAGCGCTTCGGTCACCTGAGGATCAAGGTTTCCAATATAAAGCGTAGCATGGACATTTCGCTCATTGTCGTTGGGTTTTCGAAATATGTTCATTTGGTTTTTATTGTTGAAAAGGGTTTGACACTGTGAACACAACTAAAGGCCATCACGCGCGATGCGAGTTAGCCCAACTCACGAAGCCTACACATTCTTGAAAAAATAAATAGTCTGCATGCAATTAAATATACTCTTAATTTTAGGCATTCTACTAGCAGCTATACATGTATTAAATTAGTCAGCTGATGGAAGCAGGAAAATCTATGTTCTCTAATTTTTCGTTCACATCTTCAATTTGATTGCTCTGCTGCATTGTATCATCGAGGGGAGGTCTAGATGATTCCTCCTCAGGCGCATCATCACTATCTGACTCAGACTCCAGACTTGAAGTAGAATCAGAGCTGTTGTCAGAATCCAGGTCAGAATCAGAATCAGAATCAGAATCAGAATCAGAACTGGATGATTCATCGGAACTTCTGGTCTCAATACCATAATCACATGCCCCAGAAAAGTCTGCATCTTCTATAGAAGTAAGTGAAACATAAATTTTTGGGAACTCGAGAACTATTTTATCCTTCAATATGGTAGCAAGCGGTTCTTTTGCATTTAATGGTATAAGAGATAATTTTCTCGAGAATGTGCTGACACAATTTTCAAGATAGAAATGTAGCTTCTCTTTAACAAGCTCCTCTTTGTTAAATGATCTTGCTAATACCGATATGGGTACTGAATCTTGCAATGATATTGATTCCTTGAGTCGAAAACTAATAAAAGACTTTTTTGGTGCCCCATCACTTTCTAATGGCATCCATTCAACCGTCCATGTGAATGAGCTACTTTTCTTATCGTACCCAGACTTGTTTTGTGTGCTTCGTGACATACCGGCAGGAAGATGAATGATCAACGTGTTCTCTCTTTTCACTGATGTTGCTGTCACATTTGGAAAAACTTTCCGAACCAAGGCTAATCTTGGGTCCTCTGTTTGTGTTTCATTGAGACGAGGGCGTTTAGCATTCTTGTTCTGAGCGAATGTTCTTTTAAATACCTGCCTTGCATTTTCTTTAACATCGGATTTTCCGAGCTTGATTTTGCGCTCAAAATTGAGGAGGTAATTGTAGTCTCTATTGACCAACGCTTGGTTCGAGCCAAGGTCGTTGTTTGGAATGAATCTGGTTGGATCGAGAATTCCAGTGCATTCTGTTCTGAGCTTATGTCTCTTGACACATTCTAGTGAGCAAGTCTTCGAATCGCATGCTGGACATGTGTACTTTGAATCTTTTTCTAGACAGACAGAGCAAATTTCAGACATTTAATCGTTTTCTTCTCGATGGTGCAAAACCGGGTAGTAGTTTCAAAAATGGGCTGGACCGACCGAGATCATAGGTTTTACAATGAGATGAGATGAGATGAGATGTTTCGGCTTATGTATCAACGCGACAGATGGTGCTCGTTTGGCTGCGACGTTTTACACCTTCAAAAAAGACTCAAAGACACAAAACTAAACAGTCCTTGAACTCTTAAATAGACTCCTACGGGTAGCCAACTCATTGATCTGAATTTTTTCGATATATATAAATATATGTGTGTGGTTTTTTTATTCTTGTTTTTTAACCAAAGGAATCATCAACCGAAGCATTATATGAAGCAGCTAATGTAGTAGCGCAGCTTCGATCGGAATGGTCACACAGAAAGAGTTGGCACCTGAGATCAAAACCGAAAAAAAAACCACCAAGAACTTTATCAATTGGGTATTTTTATTGATCTCACTTGTGTCAATTATGTCACAACTCAAAAATTACGAATAAAGTTTCATACACTTCATATACATTTGGGGCAGGCTCCTTTCTTACACCTGTACACCTGTACCTCAATATCACCGAAATATTTTTCGAGCCTAATGAGGGTACATTTTCAATAGATCAACTTTAAATCACACCGAAACCATGTTTCACAAGGCCAGCATAGCGAGACAGGCCATTAGATGGGCTTCCACTAAGTCAACCACCAAGTCGGACAAAATACCTGTCCAACTATTACAAGACTGCTTGCCTTTGGGAGTCAAGGGCCAAGTCGTGAGAGTCAAGCCCGCATACATGAGAAACTTTTTGCATGTTGGTAACAAGGCATGCTATATTTTGAAAGACCAAGGGCCAAGAATTCCAGTTGTCGAAAAGCCACGTGCACCTCCTGCTGTTGAGGCTAAGAAGGTTGTCGAAAAGAAGCCAGTCAAAGAAGAGTCTGTGCCAGTCATGTCCTTGGACGACTTGTCCAACTTGTTCTCCAAGTCAAGAACCTCGAAGCTCGCCGAAACAAACCCTGCTCAATCTTTCACCGCCGAAGCTTCTACTTCTGCATATAGTTTGGCAGAGTTGGGCGACAGTTTGCCCACCACATTCACTATTACTTCTCCCGTTCTTCCCGTCACGAAAGACTTCCTTGCATCAGCGGTTTTCAACTCTACTGGTATCGAGGTTCCATCTACTGCTATCACTGTTAAGAATAGTGCGGGCGATAGCGTTTCGCAGATCGAGTCTTTGGGTCAATATACCTGGACTTTCTCGATTCTCGGACAAACAGGTACCCTCCAGAGAAACCTCAACATTCAATGAACTTGTAAATAGACTGTGTATTTTTGAAGCTCGGGTCATGTTTCAATCGCACTAATCATCAATGATAATCTGAAGACAGCATGTAGAGTTTCACTTTGTACGATTTTAACTCTATATTTCCTCGCATAAAACGCCACATGTCAATTTTTTTTTTTTTTTTTTCATTTCAAAACCAAAATGAATTTGGAAAAAGTTATTTGCATGGTTGAATTTGTTCCATTCAGAAAAAAATATTTTCAGTCGTGTAAGTATATTTTTAAATATTGTGCAATTTGTGTTCAAATTTCGCGGATTGCTGTGCATCATCTTTTTTGCCATCATGAGTTTACGGTCCACAGCAGCACAACTGTCTAGGATTCTGAAACCAGGCCAGAAAAAAAGTGCTTTCAACAATCCACTCGGTAAGAAATCCACCAAGGTTACAAATGGAAGTCCAAAGAAAAAGTCAACCAAGAATCAACTGACGGAAGATGATCCGTTAGAAGTCTCGGAACACAATATTCAAATGGATTTCCGGCTACGAGATGCTTCTTCTATAGTAAAAGCAATGGACCAGGTACTACAAAGCCAATGGGCTGAGATGAATATTTACCATGATAGGTACTTTACCCGAGAAACAAAGTTAAACAATGAGACAGCCTCCGATTTACTATTTCTGCTAAGAGGCTTATCCATGGAAGTTAAAGCAGATATCATTAAATACAGATCACAACAGCTCCCTAAAGGTGGAATGCTTACTATCAACCAGCTATATACCTTGTTTGAGTCCCGTGGTAATACGTTTGTTGATCGAAGCCTTGAACTCTTCATTCGGGAGGGTCAGGTTAGAAAGTTTGTCATTTCCAATGCTCTGCCTGTAATACTGAGAACTGGCAAAGGAGGATTGAACCGCCAGATAGCATATGGATATGAGAATGCAGAAGTCGTCGTTAAAACTGAGCAGTATTTGAAAGAGATAACGGAGTCAGCATCAATATCCGACCCAAACTCAATTCTGGCCATGTCAAAGTTCAAGGATTATATTCAAAGTAACCCTACCTCACTTTTTGTGACCAACAAGGACTTTTCTGCTCCACAGCTCACAGCTTTAGTGAATACTGGCTTCTTGACATTGACGTCGAATCATCATTTTGAAATCGACGTACACCAGTACTCTATTGCTTACCCTCGCTGTGGGACCTTTCTTAAAATTATTAATTCAGGCAGAAGTTGGCTCGTGAAAACACTAAACAAAACATCATATAAGGAGGCTTTAGAAGAAAAATTGTTTGAAAATTGGGAAGGAAAAAAAATGAGTAATTTTAGAAAACCTTTTTACGGATATGACCTATTATGGATTCTAGCGGACGCAAAGGGAGCTGGTGTGATCGAAGGTTTTAGTACGCCAGTAGGAAGAGGATGGAGGCTCACTGGGAAACTTTAATTGTTTTACTAATGGCATACAAGACGATAATAATCTAGGAAATTGAGGTATTTACAAATTGTGAAAACTGAGCAAAAACTTCCCATGATAGAGCACAACCATTAACTTCTAACCTTCATCTTCTTTTGCAACTTTCTTTGCTTTCTCTCATTTGCCTTTTTCTCGGCCTTCAACTGTTCCTCGCGAGACAAGTTTCTAAGTTTTTCTTTTTCTTCTCTCTTCAATCTAGCTTTCTCGTCCGCTAAAGCTTCTTGCTTGATAAGTTCTTCGGCTCTTTTAATCTTAGCGATCTCAGCCTCTCTGGTCTTGACAACCTTCTTAGCAGACTCGGGCTTGAATGTGATCTCACCAGAGGCAATTTGATCCACAATTTCGAAAACAGCAGCAAGAACTTCGGAAATTTCAGCCAATTGCTGCTTACCGGTCACTAACTTGAGAGAAAGGACAATCCTACGTTGAGGGATCAAGTCACGAATGGCTCTTGGCCTGTCGACTGCTTGATCCGTGAACGCAAGATATCTCAAGTATGAAGCCATCGAGAGATTGAATGATTTGGCAAGTCTTTCGGTGAAGGTGTTTTCCTGATAGTCGCTAGTTTCACTCATGAAAACAAATGACTCTGGTAAAGAGGCCGAGTCGGAAGTCTTGGTCAAAGATAAGTAGTAGTTAATCTTTCTGTACTCGTTCATGCCCAACTTGGAGACAATGGCCGAAATGAAGTTATCATAGTCAATGGAAGGAGTGATGACAATATCAACCTTATCTTCAGGGGTGGCAACGGTCTCAGCGAAGTACGAAAACACCAGTTCCATGACCCAAACAAAAAAGTTTTGTCTTGGAGCCAAACGGAAGACCAAGTTTACTTTAGAGATGTTTTCACGGCCGGACGCATAGGACGCGAAATTCTCAGAGCTATCCTTTTCGTATAACTTTCCGTTGCCGACACCGAACTGGAAGAAGTTATCTTCAAAAACCGTCTTGACACCGGTAAGAAAAGTTGTCACTTTGTTAGTGTTGTACAGATCACCAAGCTTGTACAAGAACAAAAAGGCAAGACACGTGAAAAGAGTAAACAACTCCAATCTCCAGTCAGAGAGAATAAGTCTCTGCAAAAGGGTCATGCTGGTCAACTCCTCCAAGGAATGCATATGGAAAGTCTTACTATGTATCAGTTAGTATATGAAATCTATGATAAAAACTCATCTATACTTAAAAGGCATGAGTAGGCTTCATTGCACATAAGAAAAGATTCAAGTATTCAAAATAAACATACAATGGGGTTCCATCTGCATTAGAAGGACCGGACTTTACGTAGTCAATAATATTTTGCAACATTTTTCCGACGAGGGTGTAGTTATCAGTAAAGTTTTCAGCGATATCGTCGACTTGTGAGGGCGGGCATAGTGCATATAATACTGGTCCAGCGACTATGCAGTGTTTTCAAGTAAGATTGTTGATTTCGCGATTGAGATATTTCTCGATTACTGAGCAGAGAAAAAATAAAAAATCCGTCGAAAATGCCTGTTCATAAAAATTCAAAGCTTTACAAATTTAAAGGTCACGGATCATTAGTGTCAGCTTAACTTCGTAACCCTCAATTGAACTTTCTCGGTACCTATCTAGCTTCTTCTTTTAAGCATTTTCTGAACTTGGTAGGTAAACAGTCTGAATAATCGACTTTAGAATATCTCAGGAGGAACTGCAAAGGCACAAGTTTCAATCCTAGTCCGCATGAGCTCCTCAAAGGCTCATTTTTTCATTTACTTAGAAAGGGCCCAAAAGTTTCATAGGAAAATTTTTACGCATAATCAAAGATGCTTTAACGAGTTCTGAATAATGAGGAACATGCTTGGTTAACTTTTCTTCCACGAGAGGTCAACGATGGTCAAATTTATCAAGGGAAAATGCTTAAAGGCGTTTCCATATAAGATCTTCGACCCTACCATTCCATAGTATTCCATAGAGCATCTCCAGTATTAACCGCGAAACCCAAATCGAAAGCCACGCGTGTTTTTTCGCCCGAATCAATGGCTGCAAAAATCTTCAACCATCTCTCATGGATTTCCCCCTTCAAACAAGCAAAACAGGTAGCGTTGGCACTAATAAAAGATACAACTAATCCTGCAATTGATTGTTTCCCCTAAAATGAGCAGTGAAAGTTGAATTTATTTCATTTCTTCAAATATCAATCGAAATGTTCTTTCTGCCCGATCTTCTCAAGTAAAGCCTTGCGGTATTTTAACTCAGTAAGGCTTCGGACAAGGTCCGAAATTTGAGCCAGTACCGAACTTCGAAACTCGCATTTGGGTTTGGTTAGCCTCGAGAGCTCTCAAGATACAACTCCACCTGCTCAAGATAGCCTCAAAATATATTACCTTGAGCGCTGTTGCCTCCTTGCGAATATCTCTTTCATGTCAAGTATTTATTGACCCGATTTAACGCAAAAACACAAAAATCACGACGGCAAAGAGTCTAAAAATCATTCAAGTTCAGATCCCTAAGTCCCGCAAATACAAGGGAAGTTTAAAGCAGATCTTGTTGCTTATGGAAGTTGAAAAATATGCCAAGATTACCCACATTGAAGCTTTGTGCTTCCAACAATAGGCCAGGACAAGCCTTTTGGAGAATACAGAAGACACATTTCTTTATGAGCAACCCTTGCAATATATGTATGGTATCGTTCGTGAAAGCTTGCCATTATGGATAGCCTCAGTTAACAAAACCTTCAGGCCTCGGGAATGTTAGCTTTCGGTTAAAAAGCTTGTATCAATACAACATTTGTGAGCAACTTTTTCGAAGCATAGAAAATTTAGAGCGTGAACGTTTCATGAAGAGTGTTAGAGTGTCGCAATAGAATAAAAAAAAATTAAACCAGCACGTAATACAATTCAGATAAAATCTCTGTAAAAATATTTTTTGTTGGATGAAGGCTATAAGCAGAACTATCAAAGTATTTCACTCATTGTATCGATTCAAATTACCTGTCATTAAAAGGAAATTTTTCAATTTCTTAAACTCAAATAGTGGGGTATTGGGTTGCACGGGACTAAGACCCGAATGAATGTTAAAGTTCGCTGGAAAGGCCTGTATTCGTTAAAAAGGTTAAACTCTTGAAGATTTTCGCCATGTTCCTCTAAACGCAGTTTTGATTAAAGATGCTTGGGCGCCGGACCTTTGCAGGAACATGAAACGATAGTCACTCATAAGATACATAGTACTTATTAATGGCTCCTTCGAAGGAAGTCTTGGGATGTCTGTAAATTGGTGGCTTGGAGAAATATTAGCAAAATACGCTTAACTTTGGCGGAGCATCATTTCTCGCTCTAAAGAGTCGCGGATGGCCTTCATCAATTCATTTGACGAGTTGAAAAGGTGTGTTACTTCTTACAAGATTGTTTTTATCTACGGAAAAATTGACGTACCCATTAATAGATTATTCAGCTCTGCTTCTCTTAGAGTCACCTTCGTCGGCGTCTTTTTTAAACTGAGAAAGTCCTTCCCTAACAGCAGATGAAACTAGCTCCCGCAAAGCCAACTCTGGGTTTTCACTGTTTGCGATTTCTTCGAGTTTACGTCTTCTTTCGGGGTCAATATCTCCGGCATCTTCCTCCATTGTGTATCTAATATCATGACCATCGACATTACCTGGGGCTGGCAAGCTCTCGAGCACAGATCCATTTGAGGTTTCGGGTTTGTCGTGCAATAAAGAACGCAAATACTGCGCTAGTTCAGGATATTCCTCCTCTTCTTCTATGTAATCGGCAGCCGTCTGGCCCTCCTCGTTTCTGATCTTGAAGTCAGCTTTTAGGTCTTCCACGAGAAATTTTGCCGTCTGGACATCCTCGACATGATGCAAGGGTGTATCACCTTCATTATCCTGAATATTGATGTCTCCGCCTTTGCTCATTAGCAACTTCAAAAGGTCGATGTGACCGTAGGAAGCAGCAGCATGGATTGGGGTGTAACCGTTTGGATCTTTTGCATTTGCTGTGAACTGATTAGATTTAAGGTAGTTCTCGACAACTTCTATTTGGTTATCAGCTGCAGCTACCCATATGTTCGACACCATTTTTTCAAAGTAAAGAGGGATTAATGTTTTTTTTTTTTTTTTTTTTGGAATTCGGTACAGGAAGAGCAGACATAGTGTGTGCGAGATGGCGTGAATACTGAAATTTGTGGAGCTGAAGGGAAACGACTAAAATGCATAATAATGAGAAGTAGATGTAAGCATGAAAATGCTTCCTATTTGTTTTATTCCTCTTGATTTTTTTTTTTAAACCTTAGTCATTGTATACAAAAAAGTTTTGACAGCAGTGTTAGGATTCCCGATTAGATCACGTGGACACACTGTATTAACAAACGTGGTTTCGCCCTACCGAGCACCCAAAGAGATTATTTCTCGAATGAAATAAAAAAATATATTACTGTAATGTCGAAAGTAGGGCAAACTTTCTTAACCAAAAGGTCCTTTTGATTATCCTAAGATTCTTTGAGGCGGCACCATATGTAAAGCTCTCATATTATATTATGTTTCTGAGGCTGGAATCGATCTCGCCGTAACTTATTTCGCGCAGAGAATACACCTGTTTCGCTAGCACCTAAGAGTAACTTCTTTTTCAGTAATGACCGATAAACAGCCTCTTCAAACGTCGGCTCCCGAAAAACTCAAGGGCTTTGAATGGTGGAGGAGATCTCTCGCTTATAGAACTGGCCTTGGGGTGGACGAAAAAGAAGCTGCACAATTTGAGCACGACTACAAGGCCAAATATTATCCAGCTGACTGTGACAAATGTGAAAAAAATAGAGACTGGGTTCTCCAGTACTCCCCGTCTGTTACCTTCATGATGGATCATGTTCGCAAACTTGGGGGAAACTTGAGCCGTAAAAATATTATATGTGATGCTTGCGATGAGGCCAAAGGCGGTGGGTTTCATCCTGAGATGGGCATTCTCCTATGTTCAAACTGGCTACAAGACAAATATCTGATTGAAGACGTCTTGACACACGAGCTAGTACATGCATATGACCATTTGAAATTCAATGTCGATTTGACTAATCTAAGACACCACGCTTGCACAGAAATTAGAGCTTCCATGCTTAGTGGAGAATGTAGAATTATGAATGAAATCCGCAGAACTGGGCTTGGGAATTTCGGGGGTAAGTTCCAGGAATGTGTGAGGAGAAGAGCAGTGCTTTCGGTATCCGCAAACCCAAACTGTCAAAATAAGCAAGATGCAGAGGCTGTGGTTGACTTGGTGTGGAAATCTTGTTTCAATGATACCAGACCATTTGAAAGAGTGTACAGATAAAGTAAATAGAAAACGGTCTTGAAATATTTTCTTCAATATTGTGCTAGAGATGAAAACTAGGAGATTCGGTGCTCATAAAGGCACCCCGATTTACAGCAACCTTGCTCGTGAGTCATCCACGAGCTAAGATTTACAGGTAAATAAAACTTACGGTTTTTTATGAGTTAAAGCCGCAATCATGCCGATTAAATTGAATCTGTGGTTTGATTGGTGGCAAGTCGCTGATCGAACGGAAGACGGCTCAGCGTAGTCAATGATCACCCACTTTTGTGCAGGCTACTATAGTACTCTCTATTAATGAAAATCCATGAGAAATTCATCATTTTGTGAGGAAAAGAGTCTTTCTTCGAAGCTTAAGGATAAGATGTGGCCATAACCTTGTCTGAGGTATTAGGGAGTTGCGAAATACCAAGCTCATGTACATTCGGAACCGGCAACAGAACAAGAAATCCGAGAGTGCATACGAGCAGACTGTGTCACTGTGGGTTCGCTTATCGCACTGTTGCTAATTATCGATGCAAGTCATACCCGACCAATTCCGAAGTTGGTAGAGCAATACTTATTCCCGTTTTATTACGAATATTTAAGTCCGCCACTCTGAAAATGCATCTGCGTAATACGCTGGTATCGAATCTTCAGCGAATTTCGAGAAAAAGATCTAGAGAGCCTTTGCAAAACGATCTAACCCCAGAGGATTCGACTGCTAATGAGAGCGAGGCTTCATCCATCACAAATGAAAAATCCGAATTAGAACCAAATACCCCACTCAATGGCCACGAACACGGCGAAGTCTCCGAAATTGGGGGCTTTAATCAAGCAAGAATTGAGAACATCTTTAAAGAAATTGAACATGAGGCTCATACACGTTCGTCACGAAAGAAAAGAAATTCTGGCAAGTTCCGCTCCAACTTTTCAGATATCGAGGCCGAAACGGTACCTCACACTATTTTAGAAGGGCCAGAGTTCAAAGAATCTCAATTCTTTGGCTTTTTTATTTTCATCTGGCTTGGAGTTGGATTCTTCGTGTTAAAAAGTCTTTTGCATACATATGTCTACAACCGCACGGCATTTTACCGGGCTCCCCTTCTTGAAATTTTCACCACAGGCTTGCTCAAAATTGCGATTACTGACCTAGCAATGTACTTATCCATCTATTTTGTATTCTTTATTCAAGTTCTTTGTGCTAAGAATATTATTCAGTGGAGATGGGCAGGCCGCTTTTTTACATCCATTTATGAAATTGCTTTCGTTAGCCTTTGGGGTTATTTCATATGCGAGCAACTTATGAAGCACCAATGGATAGGTCGTATCTTTTTGGTTCTTCATATGTTTGTCCTATTGATGAAGATGCATTCATATTCCTTCTATAATGGTTATCTCTGGAATATACTAAGAGAGCTTCAATTTTCAGAAAGTTATTTCGAGAGGTTAAGTAAAAACTCCGTGAAACTTCCACAAGGTTTCGAGATCGAAAATACCAAAACTTTGATTGTGGAATCGATCGCTTTTTGTAAGTTTGAGCTATTACATCAGTCTATGGCTCTTGGCAAAGCCAACGAAAAGGGTGTCTTGGAGAAAAGCTCTCGAGATTTATGTGCAAATTTAGTGAAGTTCCCAAGAAATATCAACTTCAAAGATTTCTTCCGGTTCACAATGTATCCGACTGTTCTGTACTCTCTCGTCATGAAAAGAAAGGAGAAAGTTAGCAAATTCTTTTTGTTCGAAAAGCTCTGCGCACTAGTTGGGGTAATATTCCTCATGCTCATAATAGCAGAAGAATCGATATATCCATTGGTGATGAGGTGTAATGAGTTTCGAATGAAAAGCCACTCACTTCAAGAAAAAGGTCTTTTTGCGTTGTTTGCATTGATAGATTTGATTCCCCCTTTCACGATGGAATACATGTTTGTGTTCTATCTTATTTGGGATGTTATTTTGAGTGCTATTGCAGAAGCCAGTAAATTTGCGGACCGTGATTTTTATGGACCCTGGTGGTCTTGTACTGATTGGTTACAGTTTTCTAGATATTGGAACAAGCCGGTACATGTTTTCTTGCATCGTCACGTTTACAATTCATCAATCAGTGCATTTTCTCTTTCCAGAACAACCGCAGGATTCGTGACTTTTTTCATGTCTAGTGTGATCCATGAATTAGTCATGTATGTGATTTTTGGAAGAATCAGAGGCTTTTTGTTTCTTCTTCAAATGGCACAAATTCCATTGGTGATCATGAGCCATTCCAAACTCTTAAGAGATAAGAAGATTTTGGGAAACGTCATTTGCTGGTTTGGGTATGTGACCGGACCACCAATGATATGCATTTTATACTTGGTGTTTTAAGTATTGATCTGCGAGCAGTCTAATAGGTTCGGATGCAAAGTGACTGATTACAAAACCATTCTTTGGGCCTTCCTTGTCACGCGTGCAATATGCATTCTCAACGTGAAGATTGGCGTAAATGATGATGAAAGATGTGATCACTCGAAGAAAGAGAAAAATGAAGTAGTCAAAATAAGCTTTATCAAAAATGAATATAATATGACAAATAAAAATTTCAATTATAAAAACCTGAACAAAGAGCACTATTTAAGTAGCTGATCAGATAGCCGGTCATTACGAGTGTCCTGCATCATGGCTTTTTTTGAGCTCATGCTCATCTCCATCACCAAGGAGAAGATCAGCTTAAGCAGTAAACAAAATGTCGAGACCCGAGGAGATTGCACCCCCGGAGGTGTTTTATAATGACTCCGAATCTTTTAAATATACCTCCTCGACACGTGTGCAACATATCCAGGCCAAGATGACCCTTCGAGCCTTGGAACTATTGAACTTGGAGAAAGAACAGCCACATTTTGTACTCGATGTTGGATGTGGTTCAGGACTTTCGGGTGAAATTTTAACCGAAGAAGGATACAACTGGATTGGTATGGATATTGCTCCCAGTATGTTGGCCTCTGCATTGGACAGAGAGGTTGACGGTGATTTGTTCTTGTCTGATATTGGTAATGGTATTCCTTTCAGAGCTGGAACGTTTGATGCTGCAATCTCTATTTCCGTGATCCAGTGGCTCTGTAATGCCGACTCTGCTGGCTCTGACCCTAAGAAAAGACTCTTGCGTTTTTTCAATTCTTTGTATGCATCTTTGAAAAGGGGTGGTAAGTTTGTTGCCCAGTTCTACCCCATGAACGATAATCAAACACAGTCCATTATGGAATGCGCTAAAGTTGCTGGTTTCGCTGGTGGATTGATTTTAGACGATCCTGAATCGAAAAGAAATAAGAAGCATTATTTGGTTCTCACGGCCGGTCAAGCTGAAAGAAACTTGAATTTGGCTGGCGCTCAGATGGACGCTCCTGAGACGACCAAAAAATTAAGCAGTAAGATGAAGAAGAAGAATGAATCCAGAAAGGAATATATCAATAGAAAGAAGGAAACAATGAGACGCAGAGGTAGAAAAGTGGCAGAGGATTCGAAGTTCACTGCGAGACAGAGAAGACCAAGGTTTTAACTTGTATAATAGTTTAAAGATAATGAAAGAATTTAAGTTTGCTTTCTAGGTGCACCATTATTTAGTGCTGGATAAATTTCAATGCAAAACAACAAAAAATGCAGACGTCTTTTCGCATAGCCTATGCGAGTCAGCGCGTTCAGCCCTCAATTCATGGATTTAGGGTCATCATTTAGAAATCAAATCATTTTCCAGCAGAAAGGTATGTATCATCCTTTCATTGGATTTCAAATTTTTGTCCCTAAAACTATGTAAAATAATAGAATTCTGTATCAAAAAAAAAAAATGTCTGTGTTTTACCTCTCAAGTAGATCGGCCTGCACATTCCTGCCACCCCTCTCAAAACAAGGCGAAAAAAAAAAAAAGGGCACACTCAATTTTGATTCAAGAACTAATGTTTGGTGTAGCAAGACAAATCGGGCATAGCTTGTCCAGGAATGCTTCTACGGGTCTTTTGTCTCTCAGGTCACTTTCGACCGTGAAAACAGAGTCGGTTTTCGAACCTCTCGCTAAGAAAAGAAACGGACAAAGCGCTGCGGAATATCTTCACCAACAACTACTTAAAAAGTACGACCCTACCGGAAAGAGAACCGCCCTTGTTAGCGGCCCAGAAAGAATCCGCACTGGTGATGTTATTAAGGTCACATATCTCGATAGAAGCACCGTTCTCGGGAGAGTTCTTGGTATTAAGAGAGGAACTCACAACGTAGGAAGCAACATTTTGATCAGAAACAAGATTTCGAAAGTCGGATGTGAAATCAGAGTGCCTTTATTCAACCCGGAAATCAAGAACATTGAGATTGTTGAAAGACCCGAGAAGTACATGCCAAGAAATAAGCAATACTACATTAGAAATACCAAGTACGATGTGGGTGACTTGGAAAACGAATTGAGATCACAAGGTAAAAAATAGGTGCTTGTATATAAACTTAAAATAGATATCGAATTAAAAAGAACGTTTCTGCTACTCGGCTAGTTTCTGTAGTCTTTCAAAAATATTACTGGCAAACGTGTCTCGAAACCCGGGAGAATGAGAATTCATCAAGGCCTCGAAAGTGTCATAGTGCTTGTCCGTCCCAAGAAGAAACCATCCTCGTTCAGTAACAGATGTAGATAGTGACATTCCTTCAAGCGTTTTTAGTTTTATATGAGAAATTTCAGACTCACTTTTCTGCTTCTCTACCAAAATAAACATAGGGAAGTAAGCTTTGTACTCCGACGCGATTTGATTTAGTTCCTCATGAAGTGGCCTCGTCAGAAATTTGGTCAGCATCTTGTCTAGAAAGGGGCTTTCGTTTTGTTGGATTTTATCTCACAGCAACTTCACAGCGGTTGGAATGCACAAAATGAGAACTCATGATGAAGGCACTGATTTTGAAGTAGACAACTACATCACGTGTATGATGGAAACCTAGGAATAAAGAATTCGAGCATAACCCGGTTTAACCTAAATTCTGGTGCAACGATCCTCAGATCATAAAGTCTAGAATAAATGGAGAAACATATAAAAAGTGAGAGTTCAGACCTACAAATGGAAAAAAAAAATGTACAAAGAGAAATCGGAATGTAGCCTCAACTGATTCCCAACGTTCCATGTAGATGTCAACGTCAGGCGCCCAGCAACGTGCTTATCAATCTACGCTTATGCCCGATATCTACTTCGCCCGATCAGACACGAAAAAATCGGATCGAGTTTTATGAAGCTCGGAGCTGCGATTTGATGTTAAACAAGAAGAAAGGAATTTTCATCGAGTCGCATAATTTCGCCTCTTATACCATCATTACCCGTGCGGGTAACACACAAGCCTAGGAAAGGGTAAGGGTCGAATCGAACAATTAGAAATCTTTTAGCACACATAATATCAGGAGCTCAGACTCAATTAAAGTAAGACTCTCACAAATACAATTATTTGATTTGTATAAAAAGGCTTTCTTCTGAGTCTCAGCAAGTCGTAAAACTTTCATGCATTCATTCATTCAGATAGTTGCATCACGGCAGGCAGTATTTACGGAAAAAGCGAATAATTTAAAAAATGATTAAACTCATCAATAAGTTATGGGAAATCTAGCATGTGTATTTAAGGTAGTCTATCCAATTAGATTTTCAACAGAAATTTGATGTCAAATATCTATTTGAATTCTTACTCTGTCTGTTTTCCTCCCGGGCAAGAGTGCGAGGCTAATTTTATTGGTCAACGACACTTTTTTCCACACATCACAACAAAATGGATGTTCAAAAATTTCTCGGCACCACATTACACATCAATCTCCTTGATGGAAGACTGGTGGAAGGTATGCTTGTGGTTGTAGATCCATTCGGCAACTTGCTATTATCTGACGTTTTCGAAAATTCTCAAGATAAACTACACCCCGGTAGGCTTCACAGAAGAGAACTTGGTTTGGTGAGCGTCCCGAGAGAGCAAGTAAAAAATATATTGCTAGATGAAAGACAAGCTGGTGTGTTGAATAGCCATTCTTCGGCTTAGTAAGAGTTTGGAATTATGATGCTGGGTCAAGCAAACCTATAACCGTCTCCGAAGTATCTGATCTTGTTTCTCGCTCTCAAACCCCACATCATACTTATTGTATCGAGTTTTACGTGTCGCTGATTTAGCAATTGGTGCCTTTTTGCTCTCAGGAACATAGCTGCTTGGTCCATGAACTATGAAAGGCCTTTTCTGGGGCATTTTCGCATCATTCACTTTGTGCTTGGGGCTGGATTTTCCACCCACAGAGGCTATCCGTGGATGGGAGGTTGGTGAGTTCTTGATGAAGTAACTCATGTAATTTTTGATCACATCCTCGTTAAGTTCCGGAATATCCAAATCCTGTTCTTCTGGCCACTCGTTGCTTTCCAGCCAATCTTCGCCTTCCGACCAATCCTCAGCATCCTCGGGTTTGTTCGCCTGATTTCGTGAGACATCAGCCTCATATTCTGAAACTTCACTATCAGATCCGGACCTCTCTTCCTCTTCCAGATGAGGGTATTCCTCTGGTGGATCCGCAAAAGATGAAGCATCGTCGCCGTAGTCATCATCATCGAAGGGGGCACTGACAAATCCGAAACCATGTTCAACGCATGTGCCACTAAAGTGATCTCGGGCGCTGTAAAAATGGTCTTTTGGACAGTATCTGATAGCACATTGGTTGACTGCTTCGTGTATCTTGCATAGGCACTTGATATCGGCTTGATTTTTTGCGCAAAGATGAGAGAGATTATTAATACAATTGATGAAGCAAGCGGGAGGAGTAGCTATGGTCAAATTGAAGACCAACAAAATTATTATGTGAAAAAGCATTGGTGTGTTTATCTATTAATTCTTTTGCACCCGAGACACAAACCGCGAAATTATGTCCGGAGACGGTGAGCGAATAAGTAGGGTAATCATTGAACTCTTTTCTATAGGTTTCACCATAAACACTGAAAAAATATTTCTTGGGATATAATACAAGAATCAAAAATTAGCTTCATGAATTGGTGTCCTGATATTGATAATAATACAAATTTTTGGTCTTTTCTAACAACAACACCCGATGTATAATTGAAAGTTGGTCTGCAAATTTTGAAAATAGTTAAGTGATCTTGATTATTTGTGCAGATCTCGATAAAAGTAGAGTACGAACTTTTCTAAAAAAAAATCACCATCAAACAACCAGAATTTAATTTTCAGGTTCAAAAGAAACCATAAGTAATCTTATTTGTCAAAGTCATGAACTTCAAAACCAAAAGTGCTACAGCTAAAGATAAACTATCTTATCAATTCTTGTCGCCAATGCTCTCGCATTTGCTGAAAGTTTATTTATACCCCTACCGCTAACCCCTCTGGTCTGCCGATACCGGGTTTTTGAAAACCCCTTTTCAAAATCAACGGAAGTAATTTCTAAAATTGATCAGAAAAGCCTCTTTGAATGCCTTTCAAATCTTCCATTATTTTTGTTTTATATATAAATAATAAAAACACGCGTTTAAATATGGCTAGTGTCCGCATTTCAATCCTGCGTACTTTTTCGATCCTGCTCGCCTCGCCCAATAAGGCCTACCAGCGGACGTGCCGTGAACAATCATTTTGATGACAATTCCGAATTTAACTTTAACCCTTTGTCAGTGACAATAGCGAAATTGAACGTCTGTATATACGAAGCCGCTTAAAACAAGTCCCAGGCCTTGGAAAACTGATCGTTTAGATTTAGAAAAAAAACAAACAAACGCAGGAATTACTTATACGAAGAATAATTTTCTTTTTCTTTTGTGAGCTCGAAAAGAACCTTCTATTTTTGTTCATCTAATCACGACAGTTTCTTTATAATGCAAGGCTCTTACAAGAATAACGGCCTTCCCCGTCCATACTATATGAAGCCATCTAAAAGGGGATCTGCGTATGATAAAATGCCAAAGCAAGTTTTCCTCACCAATTCTAGGAAATTGACGGGCTATATTGTCATGCTTTTTCTTTTTGGACTTTGCATCTTTTTAATCTCACAAGAACTTAAACCACCTGCTGAATCAACTTACGAGATCGTAAGTAACTCCGGCAAATTCAGCGATAAAAACGCGGGAGATGTCGGAAAGTTTGTCGATTCAGCAAAAGCGGGAGATCTCGAGAATGACAAGGCGGATTTGGCCATGAACAAGGCACAAAACTCAAAAGGCGAATATGGACGTGCAGTTTTGGAAGCACCCAAGGGAGGAATGGTGAACGAGGCGCATGTTGTCGGTACTGACGAAGATCTTGTTCTCGACGGAAAAACAAAAAAGACCAACCAAGATAGTCCTCAACCAGGAAAAGGAAAAGGATTCAAAGCTGCGAGAGAAGATGAGACCAACTTAAAACAACCAAGTTCAAAGGGAAATTCTAAAAATGCTGGAGAACAAGGTGCGTCAAGTGACCTTCAGAACCTTAACAAACCAACTAAAAAAGCCGACGATGTCGAAAAGATTCTCGATGAGAGCGAAAAGAAGTAGATTTTTTCGATGTTTCGAAAATTTAGAAAATATTTTTTTTGTCATTGAAAAAGTATACTGAGGCGCAAGGAAGAAAACTATCGGTCACACGTGTTAAGAAATCCGAAATAGCCGGGATTTGTATGAGCGGGAAACCCAAATTTCAACATACTCATGATGTGGAGATTTGCTCAACTTGAAAAGGAAGCGTTTCCAAGCATACGGCTCAGGTCCTATGTTCCTAAAATGGACGGGAGCTTCAAAAAACAAATTGAAACCAGGTCACATTATTTCAGTTTAATGATAGAAGAAAAAAGATAAACAAAGCAAAGAGAAAAAAAAAAAGAAAAATGAACAGACGAACAATTAAATCCGCTTTCAATTTTTGTTACTATCTGGGAGAATCAATCGAAGACATTTGACAATTTATGTGTGATTTTGAAAACAAATTGTTATCTTAGTTACGCATTAACCACAGCAGTCGGCATATGATACTTATCGTTCCTCATGATCGCGGGCCCAGACGCCAGCTAAGAACGGGGCACTTGTTCCCGATCGAGTAAAAATAACAGAACTGAATACAACAATGAAAGTATAAATCCCTTTACAATTCGTAGACACTGCTAAAGAAAAAAATAAACCAAAATTCATATTACGAATGGAAAGGCGGGCATCACAAACTTCAGAATCGAATTTCAACCTAATGGAAGAAAATTAGGAAACCAACATTCTTGCTACCGATATTTTGTTGCGTGGTACACGCCACGACTAAAATCAGTCATTCCGACATACAACACAACACGTTTCCCATATGTTTGGAATCGCCCACCACGGAATTTCTACATCTAGGCAATTGAGTCGAAAAAAATGAATATCGGAAGCCAAAATTTGAAAAAGGAACAAACCTAGTTGTGAAAACCGGATCAAATTGTCCAGACACATGATATTGGCGATGGAGCGATTGGTTGGATATGGCCAGCCGGGTAATACCCGAGGGATGAGATAGATGAGATATACGCAGGAAGCGAATCTTACTTCCGAGTCAGTAAATTAGGAGCTATAATAAGGGATAAGTTCTGTTCATCAGGTGGCCAGTAGAAGCCAGGCATATAAAAGAAAATTATTTGATGACGGTGAATTATTCCTAAACACGGGATTTAGTTCCGTCAGAATATATTGACAAATAAGCGGTAATCATTCGGGACACGTTGCCACTAGGCATGCTGACGATTACGCGCAATCAAACAAAAAAAGAAACACCGATGGCACTGCACATGGGCACGGGCTGGAAAAAAATTTTCTGCATGTCTGCGCATTTATATTACGGCCCTCCCTGGTTTTTTCTTCTTGCTCTTACATTCCGAAAGCATTGGAAAGATGTCTGCCACCAGTGAATCTAAATACTCCGCTGAGGTCCTTTCCGAGTTGTTGAGCAAATTGCAAGTTGCTGACAACAAGGAGGAGGCCGCTACCAACGTTTCTTCTTTCTTGAACTCGTCTATTCTCGAGCACGATGTGCCAGCCGAGTTTTTTGCTGACTTTGCTAAGCAGCTCAAGAGCAAGGACGTTAACACTGTGTCCTCTGCTTTGATTGCTTACGCTCACATTGCTTCCAAGAACAACTTGATCCCATCTGTTGAGCCATACATTGTTGAGTTGGCCCCAGAGGTTGCTGCCAAGACTGGTGACAAGAACAAGGACGTTGCTGCTCTTGCTGAGTCTGCTTTGCTCGCCATTGCCGCTGCCATCACCCCAACCGCCGTCAAGTCTATCTTGCCTGGTTTGATGTCTAACTTGTCTTCTACCAGCAAGTGGACTGAGAAGGTTGCCATCTTGAAGGCTGTCTCCCAATTGGTTGACACCGCCAAGGCCCAGGTCGCCTTGAGAATGCCTGAGTTGATCCCAGCTTTGTCTGAGGCTATGTGGGACACCAAGAAGGATGTCAAGGAGGCTGCTCATGCCACCATGGCCAAGGCCACCGAGACCATCGACAACAAGGATATCGAGAAGTTTATCCCTAAGTTGATTGAGTGTATTGCCAAGCCAACTGAGGTCCCAGAGACCGTCCACGTTTTGGGTGCCACCACTTTCGTCTCCGAGGTCACCATGGCCACCTTGTCCATCATGGCCCCATTGTTGTCCAGAGGTTTGGCCGAGCGTGACACTGCCATCAAGAGAAAGGCTGCTGTCATTGTTGACAACATGTGTAAGTTGGTCGACGACCCTCAAGTTGTTGCTCCTTTCTTGTCCACCTTGTTGCCAGCCTTGAAGGCCAACTTCTCCACCATTGCCGACCCTGAGGCTCGTGGTGTTACTCAACGTGCTTTGAACACCTTGAAGAGAGTTGGTGCCGTTGGTGCTGATGACTCTATCCCAGAGGTCTCCACCGCTGGTGACACCGACGTTACCTTGGGTGTTTTCAAGGACTTGGTTGCCGACAAGAAGATTGCTTCTAGATTCGACGTCGCCTTGACTTACATTGCCTCTATTGCCGGTGACTTGATTGACGAGAGAGACATCCAGCCATACTCTTGGGTGCAAAACCTCTTGCCTTTCGCCACCATCTTCTTGCACGAGGAGGAGGCTAAGGAGATCATCGAGGAGTACAGAAAGAGAGCTGTCGACAACATCCCAGCTCCTCCAGCCTTCGAGGATGAGGAGGATGATGGTGAGGACTTGTGTAACTGTGAGTTCTCTTTGGCTTACGGTGCTAAGATCTTGTTGAACAAGACTCAATTCAGATTGAAGAGAAACAGAAGATACGGTTTGTGTGGTCCTAACGGTGCCGGTAAGTCCACCTTGATGAGAGCTATTGCTAACGGTCAAGTTGAGGGTTTCCCAACTCAAGAGGAGTGTAGAACTGTCTACGTCGAGCACGACATTGACTCTGCTGACGCCGACCTTCCAGTCGTCGACTTCGTCATTGCTGACGGTGTCGTTGGTTTGAGTAAGGAAGCCGTTGAGGAGAAGTTGAGAGAGTTCGCTTTCTCTGAGGAGATGATCAACATGCCTATCGGTTCCCTTTCCGGTGGTTGGAAGATGAAGTTGGCTTTGGCCAGAGCTGTGTTGAAGAACGCTGACATCTTGTTGTTGGATGAGCCAACTAACCATTTGGATACCGTCAACGTTGCTTGGTTGGTTAACTACTTGAAGACCTGTGGTATTACTTCCATTATTGTCTCTCACGACTCTGGTTTCTTGGACAAGGTCACTGAGTACATTATCCACTACGAGGGTTTCAAGTTGAGAAAGTACAAGGGTAACTTGTCTGAGTTCGTCAAGAAGTGCCCATCCGCTCAATCTTACTACGAGTTGGGTGCCTCCGAGGCTGAATTCAAGTTCCCTGAGCCAGGTTTCTTGGAGGGTGTCAAGACCAAGCAAAAGGCTATTGTTAAGGTGTCTAACATGTCTTTCCAATACCCAGGTACTGCTAAGCCTCAAATTTCTGGTATCAACTTCCAATGTTCTTTGTCTTCTAGAATTGCTGTCATTGGTCCAAACGGTGCCGGTAAGTCTACTTTGATTAACGTCTTGACCGGTGAGTTGTTGCCAACCACTGGTGAGGTCTACGTCCACGAGAACTGTCGTATCGCTTACATCAAGCAGCACGCTTTTGCTCACATTGACAACCACTTGGACAAGACTCCATCTGACTACATTCAATGGAGATTCCAAACTGGTGAGGACAGAGAGACCATGGACAGAGCTAACAGAGTCATCAACGAGGACGATGAGAATGCCATGAACAAGATCTTCAAGATCGAGGGTACTCCAAGAAGAATTGCCGGTATCCACTCCAGAAGAAAGTTCAAGAACTCTTACGAGTACGAATGTTCTTTCACTTTGGGTGAGAACATCGGTATGAAGAATGAGAGATGGGTTCAAATGATGTCTGTTGACAACGCTTGGTTGCCAAGAGGTGAGTTGATCGAGTCTCACTCTAAGATGGTCGCTGAGGTTGACATGAAGGAGGCTTTGGCCTCTGGTCAATTCAGACCTTTGACTAGAAAGGAGATTGAGGACCACTGTTCTATGTTGGGCTTGGACCCAGAGTTGGTTTCTCACTCCAGAATCAGAGGTTTGTCTGGTGGTCAAAAGGTCAAGTTGGTCTTGGCTGCTTGTACCTGGCAAAGACCTCACTTGATTGTCTTGGATGAGCCAACTAACTACTTGGACAGAGACTCTTTGGGTGCTTTGTCGAAGGCCTTGAAGTCTTTCGACGGTGGTATTGTTATCATTACCCACTCCGCCGAGTTCACCAAGGACTTGACTGAGGAAGTCTGGGCTGTCGTTGACGGTAAGATGACTCCATCTGGTCACAACTGGGTCCAAGGTCAAGGTTCTGGTCCAAGAATCGAGAAGAAGGAAGGTGAAGAGGAAGACAAGTTCGACGCCATGGGTAACAAGATTGCCAGCGCTAAGAAGAAGACTAAGTTGTCCTCTGCTGAATTGAGAAAGAAGAAGAAGGAGAGAATGAAGAAGAAGAAGGAGTTGGGTGACGCTTACGTCTCCTCTGACGAGGAGTTCTAAACGAACATATAATTCTCGTCGTAACCTCCGTTTGGTTTTCTCTAATCTTAGAAATCAGTTTCTACTAGGTATTAATTTATTTCATATGTTAATATTATAGATGGTCTATTAAAGTGCGACTCGCATGTACAGTTGCGGTTCAATCGTATTGTACAATCGTAAAACTTAAAGTGATGTATTTTAAAAAGCAATTAAGACGGAAAATTTGGATTGTGGCTAATTCTCTTCTACTTTGGGAATTTGCTTTTTCAACCGTGATTCCTCCAACCGTAGAAAACTCGAAACTCTTGACGTCCATTAACGATACAGCCGGTGTCTTTTGCCAGAACCCTAGCTCCTATGCACCATATTATACTATCTGTACCTCAAAGTCTTTGGTACGAACGGCAGATCACGTATGTAGATTGCTCTGTCATCATGACTATTGAAGATTGTCTCTTTTTGCCAATTTTACCTGGTGATTTACTAACCCAAAGTCTATTTGTTCCGCCGAGCTTGAATATGTGGAGGAACGTAGAAAACAGGCCCTCAAACCTTTTCTAGAATTCATGCAAAAACATAACATTAACGTGTCAGATTTGGTGTATGAAGAATCGCCTACTATCGGAATAGCCGTGTCTGGTGGTGGGTATAGATCAATGTTAAGCGGAGCAGGCGTGTTGAGTGCTTTCGACGCCAGAACTCCAGGCACGGAAGAACATCTTGGTGGGATTTTACAAAGCTCAACGTATATTGCAGGAAACTCTGGGGGTCTGTGGTTGGTCGCAAATAATCTTTTGAATGATGGGTTGCCGATTTACGAAGCGATAAGAAGACAGAGCTTTGCATCACCGCTAATAGAAGGAGTTCCCGATGTCCCAGTTTCCCAATTGCGTGCAACTCTAGATGCCCAGTCATTGGCACAAACCAACACTTCTGTCTGGGAGTCATACACAGAAATTTTGAATCAAACCGACCAAGAGAAAGGATCTCTAGCTTCTGCCCTCCTTGATACTTTTTTCAAAACAAAAGTTACTGAGGAGCTTGATTCTAATAAATCGATCACATATGGGCGGAAAAGCTTAGACTTCTACAAAGACTTGAATATTGAAGTTCGAGCAAAAAAAAAGGCTGGATTTCAGGTTTCTTTAATTGATTACTGGGGAAGAGCTGTGTCCAAGAAAATTTTTCCCCAGGGTAAAAAGTCAGTGAACATTTGCATGTCCTCAGTAACAGAGCTTCAATCCTTTGAAAACTTTTCGCAGCTATTTCCATTGTTTGGATCGGTTGAAAGACTACCGGGGGAACCAGAACTTAGCATGGATAGTCATCTTTTCGAGTTCAATCCTTTTGAATTTGGCTCATGGGACAGTTTTTTGAATTCCTTCGTGGACATAAAATTCTTGGGAACTGAACTTGTAGACGGGTTTTCAACTATAAAAACTAAGAACGAAGATTATTCCGTTTGCATATCCGGCTATGATAATATGGGGTTAATTACCGGGACTTCATCAGGCCTATTCAACACAGTTTTTCAATACGTCTACAAAATGATATTACAGATGGAAGAACAATCGTCGTCGCTTTTATCAATGTTATTGCGCATCTTTGGCGTCACGAGTCACCCAAAGCCTGAAGATTTTTTACACCCTGAGTATGCACTTTATTCACCAAACCCATTCAAAGGCGTAATTCCCCCTATTCCCAGGGGTAGACAAATTTCAAATACTCACAGTTTATTGCTAGCAGATGGGGGAGATGATGGTCAGAATATCCCTTTTCATCCGATGCTTGTCAAGGGACGAAAATTGGAATTGATTTTTGCCTTTGATGCAACCTCAGACTACGAAAATTATCCCAATGGAACCACACTTAAGCAAACAGCGAGGCGATATCACTCCACCAATTCTTCTTTAAGACTACCAGTTTTCGCACAAGACAAGACCATTCGGCGAATATTTCCTAATACCCCTTCACCAGAGGAATTTGTCAAGAAAAACATGGGTAATCAGCCGATGTTTCTTGGCTGTGACGTTTCTCGCGATTTTCCAGTTGTCGAGTCAGTGAATAAGAATCCAAGTGTCGAGAGTTTTACGAGCCAAGAACAAGAAACACAGACACCAAGCAATCAAAGCAAATCGTATGACTCAAGGTTTGATATTTGGGATGGATACATCCCGCCTTTGATCGTATATTTTGCCAACTTCAATCACACTTTCGCGTCAAATACATCTACATTCCGCACAGTCTACAGTAGTAGTGAAGTCAACGGGATGATCGAAAATGGATACAACGTGGCCACAAACAATAACGACACCGAGTACCTTCGTTGCGTTCGTTGTGCAATAATAAAAAGAAGGGCAGATTCGGCGAGAGATCCTAGCGCGTATTTAAATGGTTGTGAGCAGTGTTTCAAAAAATTTTGCTATACCTCACCGGAATAATTAATGCGCATCATCCGATGACACATCCTGCCTTTAATTTTTAAATCACGCATCTTGACAGATCGAGATTTAAAGATATTTAACTTAGCTATTTCAAAACCTGCCCAAATCAAAAAGAATCAGATAAAACTGTATATCCAGTTGCAGCTCATGTCGCGATAACAAACGAGTAATTTTCTTTGATAAGGAATAAGAATAAATATCCTGAACTTTTTGGCTCTTCCAACTCAGAGGTCTCAAGTCACAAATTGACACTGGCCCGAATTTTCTTATCCAAACATGGCAATAAGCACAGATTTGGCGATTAACTCGCTATACATGATGTACAGTACTTTGTTGCTAGTATTTATTGTTATTGGGATCTCGATGTTTTATTCTGGGCTAACACAGAGAAGATCCTCGTTTACAATGTTGGGGATGCCCATTGTGATAAGCGCTATTTTGTTCTTGGACTGGTTTATCTGGGGGTATTCACTTTGTTATTCCAGTTCTAGTAACAGGTTTATTGGAAATTTAAGATTTGTGGTTTTAAATCATTTGAAAGAACCACTGGAGAAAGTTTATACTACGCAAAGAGGCGATATTCTTGCAGCTATCCACTTTTTGTTTAACGGCTTTATGAAACTTATTTGCGCAGCTTTAACATTTCCAGCATGTGCAGCAGAGAGAGGACGGATAGTTCCGATGATTTTATTCATACTCATATGGTCTGTGATCATTTATAACCCAGTCAACTACTGGCTATGGAATCGTAATGGTTGGCTCTCGCCGCAACTTGACAAGCTCCCTGTTCTTGATTTTGCTGGTGGCGCTTGTATTCATATTGTTAGTGGATTCACTGCTCTTGCGTACTCTTGCTACCTTGGCCCCAGAAACCCCGAGCTTGTTCGCAATTATAGAAGCTCCAATAATAGTATAGCTTTATTGGGATTGGTTTTCATACTATTTGGTTGGTCTGGTTTCATTTCGGGATGTGACTTCAATTTTAGCGTCACATCTATCTACTTGGTAATTGCAACATTTTTATGTGCGTTCTCTGCTGGGATTGTGTGGACAGCGATCGATTATTACTACTCGGCAACACCGCTAGATGAGGAAAGTACACAAAGCGATTTTGAACTTGCCAACTTTGGAGATGCACAAGTTGAAAACTCAAATGTGCAATTGGCCTATAAGAAATTTGGACAAACGCGGTCCTTATCTTTGGTGTCATTTAGTTCGGGTGTGATGTGCGGTTTGGTTGTGTTCACCCCTGGAGGTGGGTATTTATGTTACACGGGCAACTTTTGGAAAAGTATCGTATGTGGCGTCGTTGGAGGAGTTGTGGGTAACTTGAGCACCCGTCTCAAATATTTCTTCCTGATTGATGATGCTCTTGACATATTTGCCGTTCACGGTGTTTGTGGTATTGCAGGGTCTCTTCTTGTTGGCATTTTTGCAGAAGCATCGTATGAATCTGCTGGAGGTTGGGTCGAACACCAGTGGTTGCAGTTAGCCTACCAAATTTTGGGCACTGTCGTAACATCTTCTTATGTCTTTATTATGAGCTTAGTGCTTTTATACTTGATTGATTTGGTTCCAGGAATGCATTTGAGAATTGATAAACATTTCAATCGGAGGCAAAGAGAAGCTACAGCTGGAGCACGTAACCAAGATGAAATTGAATCTCCTCGGAAATCTGAATTAGAGTCACGCATTTTGGAAAGGGCTGAGCTTTTGGGGTCAGATCACTTTGAGCTTAATGGTGAATACTCAATGGACTTTATGGAGTTCATCAAACACATTGACCCAAATGATTTCCCGCAAGATTCCGAAACTGAACAAACCAGCAAAGTTCAACAGTGGCCATCTGGAAGTGAGAGTGAAGACGTAAGGTTAAGAAAGAGGACTAACATAGATTAATGAAGGAAAAGAGACCGACTTTATGATAAGAAATAAATTTGATAATTTTCTATAATGTAGAGGGTATATGGGAAACATGTATATTCTAATTGAGAAGCCTCATAGTCAACTCGAACACAGCAAACGTCGCACCATTAGCAGGAGCTGCTCTCAATATGGTGGGCACAAATCCCTTGTAAAAGCCCTTAATGCCGGTTTTTGCAGAGATATCTCTAAAGACGTCCAACGATCCCCTATAGGTAGGTTTGTGCAATGAGTCAGTTTGCAATTTAGATTTGATAACATCAACTGGATAAATTGACAACCAAAGAGTGTATCCCGACAAACCTCCATACATACAAAGTTTCCAACCTGGAATGTCCGATCTGGTAGAGTAAATTCCACTTCCTAATTCTCTTGCAATCAAAGCTTCATAAGTGGCAAAGTAAATACCTAAGCCAACACTTTCTCTAACCAAGGTGGGTGCCAATCCTTTATATATTCCAGAAGAAAGACCACCGATTTTGAAGAGTTGTTTGAAACAGTCGATTGGACCTGCAAATGCGTTAGAAGTTTGCGTTTGTAACCTGATACGAATATGTTCAATAGGAGAGGTTAAAAACCCGTTGGCGAATCCAGCCACAGCACCACAATTAAAATATTGCAAAAGAGACAAAGATTTTCCTTGCAATTTTTCATCGTAGTATCTCTTCATGAACTCATTCACAGAAAATTGTACGGAAACACATGCTCCAACACCGATCAAAGGGGTCAAAGTTCCTTTGTAAAAGCCACCAAGACCTTCTTTGGCCAATAGTCTTTTGATCACATCACCTGCACCGTTGTAAGTGCCCTCTGGTGCAGACTGCAATCTGACTTTCACTGTATCGAACGGCTGACCCACCAAGACCTGAGCAATTCCACCCATAGTCCCTCCGAAAAGGTCCTTATAAACTTGATTATCACTTTGCGAAAAGTCGGGTTCTTCGATCTCAATAGGCATGTTGAAGATGAATTTACGATTGGTGCTTCGCGATGCTGTGGACTGGTTGGTGTGAAAAATGACTCTTCGATCCCAGTAAGCGCGAATCTTAGGGGTCCTTGTGGTTTTAGACCTGGAGATAGATGTGTGTTGGCGAAATGGGACATATAAATATATAAAATAGAAATATAATTCTGTTATTGTTTTCAACTTAAATGATACAATTCTGGTGTAAATTTTAGCTTCATTCTAGGTCTGAGCCGGTCAATTGCAAAAATTGCAAGTACATACACTATAAGAAAATCACGCAAAAGAACCAAGATAAAAGTCCCTTTGGCTAAACATCCAATAAAGACTAGACGAAGCAACAATCAAAGGGCCGGCCAAACCCTTGTCAAGCTTGCAGTTTTTGAAGATAAGCCATTCGCTGAAAAAGTGTCCTCCAGCAACAACGAACGTCCAGATGCAAAGATTATACATTTGGGGATTTCCAATGAGATTGTAAGCACCATAAAATCTAACAATGGACGTCAAAAGCGTCCATGTTCCAAATGTACGAGCACTCAAATTTGTAACCTCTGTGGGCGGTGCTCTAGAATAAACTTTCCTTGTGAGAGTGAGGTCCTTGATTAAGTAATTTTGGAGCGAGTTAAAAACAGACACAACCGAGATGAAGAGAAGCCAGTGAGGCAAATATCCGCCTCTTGCAGTAGTAGGTGGAAGCAACAGAACAAATGGAAGCATTGGGACAGTGTTGGAAAAGCTAAGAAATACTTGAAGAGGGGTAGTTTTTCAGAACTTTCGTGAGGTGCGCTATGCGGGACCGCGACTTTTCAGCAACACTTAATTTACTTATTGAACATGCTTTATTGATATCAGTTATACACTGTTAAAAAAATTCCACTAGTTTATTGGTGAGCAGTAGGATCTTGTTCTCTCAAAACATCGAGGGCAGGACCCAACAATCTGGTGAACCCAGACTTTCCTAAGGTGGCAACAATCACATTGTTGGAAGCCGTCACGGTGGCTTGTCTAGGCAAATCGTTCAACAAAGCAACTTCTCCAAAGTACTTTCCTTTTCCAATTTTAGCAATCTCGCCTTCACCGGCTTTAGAAATCACACAAGTACCAGACTCAATAAGATAGAACTTATCGCCAACCTCGCCTTCTGTGACAATCTTGTCGCCAGCAGAGTAAATTTCCGTGCTCAACGCGCTAGCCAATTTCGATCTCTCTTGAGAGGTCAAGCCCAGAAGCACCTTCACGTCCTTTAAGAAATCCTCATACATTATCCTACGATTGAAGGTACCCTCCAATAAAATACGACGGAATGTGGCTCTATCCAAGGCCCAACATGTAACATCGCTAGAGGCAGTTGCGGTGGCAGCTCTAGGAGAGTTGTACATCAATGCTAATTCACCGAAAGACGAGCCATCACCAGAGGTATTGACTTTAGAGCCATTCACGTAGAAGTCGACAACACCCGATTCAACAATGTAAAAAAAGTCACCAACATCGCCTTGGGTGATAATTTCCGTACCCTGGGGGAAGTTTTTTTTAATCAAAGCCGACAAAACCGTTGACTTCGAGTTGCTGTCCAACTGTTGGAACAAGAAATTCAGAGACAACGTCTTACCTAATTCGCTTCTTTGCTCGGGGCTTAAGTTATTTACTGGGGGTTTCCAGGAGTCTGACTTAAAGTCATCAGGGTTCATGGCTTCCGCAGAGACAGAGACTCTTCTGTTGGCATTGAAGGTTTTTGGGAAGTTTGCCACAGACCGATTCTCATTCTTTTCCTTGGTAAATGGCAGGCTCTGGTCGACCTCAGTCCGACTTTCCTTGGGAGAATCGTTACTTTCTCCAAAACTGTTCTTGAAAAGGCTTCCTGGGTTGTCATTTTTTTGTGAATAAACCTCTGAATGTGGGTCCTTAGAGTGGTCGGAATGTGGGTCATTGTCTCCAAAAGGAGATTTAAAAGATGGTTGGCGAAAGCTGGGAATAGATCTCAGTCCCAGGCTTTCGATAGCCACCGAGTCAACGCTGGGAAACAACTCGAGGCCCGCGGCCTTGGCCTTGGCCTGCGATTGCCATGCGTGAGCTCTTTGTAAAGCCAATTTGTTATTGAAAAAGTTTGCGCTGAATTGCAAGACGTCAGCTGGGTTTTTGGAAATGATTTCCTTCTGCAACTGGTTCAATTCTTCAAATTGATACGATGACATTTTTGGCAGTGGAGCGGAGAAAGTGACGTGAGCAATCAAGTGATAAGATTATGGGGGGCGTCCAAAGTTGTTAAGATAACAGAGTGGAGATAGTAATTGAGAGTTGTTAGACGATGTAATCGATTATTCAAGTACAGAGTTTCAGCAATACAACTATCTTCGTTTCAATCTCAAGTATTCAAATCGTATCCGAAGTATATTGGCTTACCTTCTCGAAGATTGGAACTGTCGGGGTCAAGAATGAGTGCGACCAAGGAGTGGGTTAGCCAGGGGCACGGGTGCGCGATAGCCAAAACACTGCATCGAACGGCTTGGCGAAAGCAGCTTGACATTCAATTTGGCCACCTATGTTTAATTTTGTGAAGCTTTTACGCCCCACTTATTTGCGCACGAGAATTGGTCTGCAATTGGAAATGTGAATACTCTAGATAGAATGAGTAAGACCTGTAAGAAAACCTACTAAATTTAATAAAAGCTTCTGAATGGCCCAATTTAGATAGTGAATCACTAGATAAATCCCGCATTTCTTCTAAAAAGACTACTCAGAAAGAAAATACAAGAAATACAATACATTGCAGTACGCTCAAGATCAATTGTGTTTGATTCGAAGTGCTGCAGAGGCCACGCGGCGTCTCCGGGGTCTGAATATTAAAAATCATGTTTTGATGCGGTGGCGAGCCGCGCCCCCCAAGTTTGGTGCCACCTGGTCATTCCGGGAAAATTACATGCAACCTTTTACTTGAAAAATGCATCTGTAAGGAAAATTAATGTTTACAACTGAATGACAATAGCTTTTTTAATTCCAAAACTTTCATCCCATTAGTTAGATGCTTAAGTTGTATTACTTTGTATTAAGATCATGTTTATAGCCTTGGCCAAATACAGCAGTATGTATTTGAACGCGCGCCCTCAAGTAGCCTCGGTATACTTTGATGGTTAAAGTGAAATAAGCTATTTTTTGCAATCATTCATAGCAACTCACGTATCAGTTATGTAATTTTCAAAAACTCAAAGAAATTTTGGCATTTGTGCCTAGTCTGACTGAAATTGATCCTGAAATTGAATTTGCCGTTCGCCGTAGCCCTTACAGTAGGCAATGTCACGTGTTTGAAAATCGCCCAAGGACACGTCACTAAAAACGGTAGGACTGCATCTACCATGGCGGAAGTTCTTCTGGTTTCCAACGCGGTTGGATATAAATTCTCAATATTCCGCATAATTCAAACACGCTTCCGATTTCTTTCACAATCACCTGACTTTTGATAATATCTGCTTGAACCCCAGAAAATGTTCAAATCTCACAACAAGCTCGGGTTGTCGGGACTCTCGTTCCTTCTCGTGTTATTAAGCGTTGTCTTGCCATTTTTCAATGCAAGCAGCGGTGTTGCTTTGGCTGAGGCCTCCAACGATGCTACTGAGGATTATGGTACTGTGATTGGTATTGATTTGGGTACAACTTACTCGTGTGTCGGTGTCATGCAAAACGGAAAGGTTGAGATTTTGGCCAACGACCAAGGCCACAGAATCACGCCGTCTTATGTTGCATTTACTGAGTCTGAGAGATTGATTGGTGACGCTGCTAAGAACCAGGCCGCCTCTAATGTTAACAACACCATTTTCGACGTCAAGAGATTAATTGGTTTGGAGTACACTGACAAGATTGTTCAAACTGAGAGAAGAAAGTTGCCTTACAAGGTCACCAAGAAGGGTAACATGCCTGTTGTCAGTGTCGAGGTTGCTGGTGTGGAAAAAACTTTCACTCCGGAGGAGGTCTCTGCTATGATTTTGGGTAAGATGAAGTCGGTCGCTGAAGATTACTTGGGTAAGAAGGTCACGCACGCCGTGGTCACTGTCCCAGCCTACTTCAACGACGCCCAAAGACAAGCTACCAAGAACGCTGGTACTATTGCTGGCTTGAACATTTTGAGAGTCATCAACGAGCCAACCGCCGCTGCCATTGCCTACGGTTTGGACAAGACCGATGAGAGACAGATCATTGTCTACGATTTGGGTGGAGGTACCTTCGATGTGTCCTTGTTGTCCATCGACAGCGGTGTTTTTGAGGTCTTGGCCACCAACGGTGACACTCACTTGGGTGGTGAGGATTTCGACCACCTGATTGTCAAGCATCTCATCAAGGTTTTCAAGAAGAAGCACGACATTGATATTCTGAAAAACGCCAAAGCCGTTGCCAAATTGAAGAGAGAAGCTGAGAAGGCCAAGAGAACTTTGTCTTCTCAAGTCTCTGCAAGAATCGAAATTGACTCTTTGTATGATGGTATTGATCTTTCTGAGACCATTTCCAGAGCCAAGTTTGAAGAATTGAACAACGCTTTCTTTAAGAGAACTCTTGCTCCTGTCGAGAAGGTGTTGAAGGACGCTGACGTCAAGAAGTCTGAAATTGATGACATTGTTCTTGTGGGTGGTTCTACCAGAATTCCAAAGATCCAAGAAATGATTGAGAAATTCTTTGACGGTAAGAAGGTCTCGAAGGGTATCAACCCAGATGAGGCTGTTGCCTATGGTGCCGCTGTTCAAGGTGGTGTTCTTTCCGGTGAGGAAGGTTCTGCCAATGTTGTTTTGTTGGATGTCAACCCATTGACCCTTGGTATTGAGACTGCTGGTGGTGTCATGACCAATTTGATCAATAGAAATACTGCCATTCCAACCAAGAAGTCACAGATCTTCTCCACTGCTGCCGACAACCAACCAACTGTCTTGATTCAAGTCTTTGAGGGTGAGAGAGCCTTGGTTAAGGACAACAATCTTTTGGGTAAATTCGAGTTGACTGGAATCCCACCAGCTCCAAGAGGTACCCCTCAGATTGAGGTCACTTTTTCCTTGGATGCCAATGGTATCTTGAAGGTTGAGGCTGAAGACAAGGGTACTGGTAAATCCAAGTCTATCACCATCACCAACGACAAGTCTAGATTGTCGAAGGAAGACATTGAGAGAATGGTTGAAGAAGCTGAGAAGTTTGCTGAGCAAGATGCCGAAATCAAGGCCAGAATTGAGGCCAGAAACTCCTTGGAGAACCTTGTGCAACAAGTCAAGGCTAGTCTTAACGAAGAAGAGTACGCCAGCAAGATTGACGACGAGGACAAGGAGCAACTCCAAGACACCATCAATGAGATTGCTGAATTCTTGGAAGACAACTACGACACTGCTTCCTCCGAGGAGTATGATGAATACAAGCAGAAATTAATTGAGATCAGCCAAAAGATTTCGGGTAAGGTCTACGGTGGATCTGCTGCTGGTGCCGACGACGACGAGGATGCTGGTTTCGGATATTCTGACGCCGAAGACGACCATGACGAGTTGTAGAATCTTCTGCTCACAAAAATAGGTTAATAAAATCAAAGTGTAAAGAATCTTTAGTAATTGTAAATTTTCTCTCATCAAGTGGGGTTAAGGTTGCGAGCGAGTGTACTGCATTCCTTTTTTTTTTTTTTTTTTCTTTCGTTCTGGGTGTTAATCACGTGTTTTGTTCATTCTCAAGATACTCGTGGGTCGGAGCAGAAAAAAAAAAAACCTGTGGCATTCTAAAAATCCAGAACTATCAAAAAACCTCCAAATAATGGACCTTCTATCTTGCAGTCTATAATTGAACCCCCATATATTGCAAAAAATGTCGAACAGAAAACTACAAAAGTATGTACTTGACTATTTTAGACCTTCGGTTGTTGCTTGCCTTTGAAGAAAAAAAAGCAGCAATGTTGTCCTATTAAAAGTTAACGAGCACTAACCAATGATCAGAGAGGTCGAAACGATCTTTAAAAAAATACACGAGGGACTAGATCTTTTTAATTATTACTACTCGCGTCATGAGTCGTCTACGAATGACTCGCAACGAGAAAAGTTGGAGAGTGATTTGAAAAAAGAGATCAAAAAACTTCAGAAATTTCGAGATCAGATCAAAACATGGCAAGGAAATGACTCCTTAGAGGCGACGATTGCTTCACTGAAACTACAGGAACATCGAAGGTTGGTGGAGGAAGCCATGGAGTGCTACAAGGAAGTGGAAAAAAACTCAAAGATGAAGTCTTTTTCCAACCAATCCATCATGCTAGCTTCTCTCGAAAACGGAGACCACAATCTATCGCCGGAAGTTGAGGATGCATATGAATATCTAGCAGGTGTAACAGATGATTTGCTGGAACAAAACGAGCAATTAGAAACTGAGTATGAGAAAATATCACAAAAAAAGGTGAGAAAGAATAACCTCCTGGCTATTGAAGAAAGGAAACAGGAACTAGAAAACTTTAGATTGCGCAATGAATTCCATATTGCCAAGATTGAGTCTGTCATGTCTTATTTAAAAGCTAACAAGTTGTCAGTGCAGCTGGTTTGGGAAATTCAAGAAGACTTGAACTTTTATGTGGAGTCAAACCAAGAGCCAGATTTTATTGATGATGAGACTCTTTACGATGAGCTTATAAAAGAAGCCCGTGAGAACCATGAAAACAATACTAATGCCTTAAATGATGCCGTGACTTCAGTCGACCCTGCTCTGTCGCAAAGCGCAAATGATTCTCTCGAGGATATTCCCGCCTCGACTGCGTCCCCTGAAACAGTGACTAAACCCCTGGCTCCAAAATTGAGAAGTGTCTCTGAAACGCCAGGGTCACGCTCCTCGGTTTCTCCGGATGCATCTGATATACCGTCCAAGCAGGCAGTGACACCCAAGAGCAAGCTGACTGTAAAATCTTTAATTCTTGATTCTTCCAGCCCTGCATTTGTGACTACTCTCAAACCAGCATCAGCTCCGTCTAAACCTGTCGCTGGATTAAAGTGGTCGATCGCTGCTGCGGGAAATTCGCAAAGTGAAAGCACGCCACCTCCGTCTCCGTCGTTGTCACAAGATAAAAGTGTATCTACAAAAATCTCTGAAACATCTAAAGATCAATCCAAGACCTCAGATTCCACATCAGATTCAAGCTTTTTTCAAAATGGGTACAAAGAGGATCAACACGAAGTCGACGCGTCTTCGGAATTGCTTTCTCTTCTTACAAAGAATGAGGAATATTTCCCTTACTTGGATGTCTTGAAAAACTCTGATTTGGTCCCAGCTGAATTTGAGCTTTTCAAGGACATGGAGTTGCTTAAAAGTCCGCCTGGAATTCAAGAGTTTGCTACCTCATTCACTGCTGCTAATAAATTGAACCAAGATGGAAATATTCTTTCAAAACCACTGACTTATAGTCCATTTTTTACCCTTTTGAACAAGCCATATTTGCCTCAAAAAGGTGTGGAAAGTTGTCAGAGCCATTTAAGACCTCCATTGTTCTCAAACAAACTACAAGCTTACTGGACTCGTTTAAGATTAAGCAATCTGTTTAACCGCTTTTTTGACGAACTTCGGTCTTTGGAGGAGCAGAATTCACCGGAGAGCTTAGCTATGGCCAAAGAGTTGGTTATGGTTTTGTTTTACGGTTATTATTATGGATACTTACCTTTGGAGAACATTATAGCCGAATCTTTGCTTCACAGGCTAGGATGGAAACCTTATGATCTCAGCGCTGAATCCATAATTCCACCGGCACTGAATATTCAACCCCTCATTTGGCTTAAAAAAATTTTCAAACCTTCACAGCCTTCGGAAGATGGAGCCGATGCTGACGCAGGAGATTATAAAGTATTTGATGTTAACTCGTGGGAGATAAATGTGAAATACGGCTTCAGATTTGACCCACGCTTGAGTCGAAACAACCCTGCTACAAGCTTGATCTAGAGAAAGTGAGCCCCTTTTCAAAGCTCTGGTCACTTAGAATAGAACAATTTATTTACCAATTTTTTCTTCCTCTCATTTAATTGATTTTTTTCTACCAAAATCCTTCCTGATTTGTAACCTCGCTAGTGAGAATAGGCGGAAGATCATCACATTCAAATTCGCTGCTTAGAATTTCCAGATCGGATAATAATTTATTGTCCCCTTGGTTTTCGATTGAAACCGTATTTAACTCTTGTGACTTGATGCTTTCAGGATTTGCCAGGAAAATGGAACAGAATGATTCATTTCCGAGATCAAAAATTAGGTTATACGAATCGCTGCAGGGAGGAGACTTTGGCCGCAGCGGAAGTCTTTGAAAACTTTTGCCCAATGTATACATTTCATTCAAATGAAAAATAGTAAGAATAAACAGTTTAATAGAAAATTCTTCGACCAAATCGTTCAAGGATTCGAGACTTTCCATTGTATTTTATACAGAAAATGAGCTGTTGTACTTCGTGTAATGATATGTAGCCGCCAGTGATTTCGCAGCTGAAAAAGTGCGGGGTCCGTCGACCTATAATTTAATGAAACTCACTGAGATAATACTTATTTTTGCACGTAAATTTTTTCTTTTTCGTTTCTTTTTTTTTTTTTTTTTTTTTCTACTCCCATTAAATTTCAAGAAGAAATACTGTAGGAGTGACTAGAATCAAGGTCAATAAAACTGTTCATCTGTTAGGGCAGTATGGCTTATTTTAAGACAGTTCGCTCTAGTCTACGCACGACCCCTGTTGAGCCCTCGGACTTGAGTTGTGGGGAAACCGGTTTACTCAGTCAATTTACAACTCCAAAAAATAATGGAATACTACTCTTCACTTGATGCTTCAAAGCTTGATCAGGATACACCAACGCTTTTCGAAGTCTTATCAGCTAATCAGTTAGAGGCGCTTTTATCCCCCTCGTTGCGGTATATCCTTGTGCATTATGCGCAGAAATATCCTGGCTACCTCCTCAAAATAACGAATCGTTTTGATGAGCTTAATCTTTTTCTTCGGACCTTTATAGAGTGGTACTTTTTGAAGTTTTGGCGTGGTAGCTTTACGGAAAATTTCTATGGCATCAAACGTGTGAGTCAAACTCCTTTATCCAGCAGAAAGTATAATTCCAGTAAAGTGACACAATTGACACCCTCACTTGTCGAAGAGCGCAGAAATCTATCTCCAACTCAAATTGCGGTTTCGATTTTTGAAGTGACCGGACTTGCATATCTTCTGGAAAAGTTCAATTACAGGTACGAATTACTATACTCGAAATTTGTCACAAATCAACTCAACCCAGCCAATGCCACAACACCATCCGAGGCGAGAAAAATCAAAATACAGCTTTTATTTGTGAAGTGGTATCCATACTTACAGTCTCTATGGAGGCTTTCCAACCTCATGACAACTCTTTCGTATTTGAGCGGCTCGACGAAATCACCAACATTACTCACACTTTTGTTCAGCGTGAATTACGCGCGGCTAAATCAAGACGACTACAAGAGAAATGAGGCAAGTTTGCCGTCACTCAAAAATGACGTTCCAAACCGGGTCAGCCCACCCTCGAGCTTGGAACAATTTACTACTTTAGTTAACACTTACGTTGCGCGTCCTTCTTTGAAACTGTCGAAATTCATATTGGGTACTTTTTTTCCGCTTGCAATTTTCAGTCTCAAATTTTTGGAATGGTGGAATAGCTCTAATTTTGGCCAAACAGTTGCAAAATCCCAGAGAAATGATCTCGAAGAACACATTCCACCACCGTCATTGTTAAATGCGTTGAAAACTGCGGAAGTCTCGCAAAGAAAATTATTCCGGTCAACAGGCGAGTGTCCGCTCTGCAAGGAGGAAATTCTGAACCCAGCCATTATCGAGACTGGTCACGTTTTCTGCTACACATGCATATACAATTACCTTCGGGATTCCCACAAGCTAGTACGGTTTAAGCAAGCAGCTGTATCACAAGAAGCATCGTCTAGCGAGGATGAGTCCGAAAGGGAGTTTGAAACAGGTGAGAAGACGGCGGAAAACACACAATTAAATTCGAGAAAAATGGATGCAAAGATTATTGAAAAAGGGGGTCGATGTCCAATAACGGGTCAAAAGCTATTGGGTTGCAAGTGGAACGAAATCACGGGGGAGTTTGATGTAAATGGACTTCGAAGACTAATTTTTTAATTACTTGTATAGCATCACAACGTGTATCCTGTATATTGACTTCCGGCTTTGTTCTCAATAAATTGCAAGAGTTAATGAGTCAACACTCTCGTGCCATTCACTGCAAAAATGGGCGGCAAGACTCTCGAAGCAATTAAGTTTCTGAAGGAAACCATTCTGTTGCAAATATTAGATCAACTCAAACTTCCTTACACGACATCCTACATCGATGTACAATCAATTGATGATGCGTACCAGGCTATCAAGTTGATGCAAGTCAGGGGTGCTCCCGCCATTGCAATAACTGGAGCATTTGCGATTACTGTGGATACCGCCAACTACATCAAAGCAGGTAAGAATGAGAAAACGATTAAGGACTTAGTTGCGAGTATTGACTACTTGATCACCTCCAGACCAACTGCGGTGAACCTCTCAAATGCCTGTAACGAAATCAAGGAATTATTGACAAAGTCATTTTCTGAACTGGATGTTATAAGCCAAAAGACGCTCGATTTACTTTTTGAATACTCTGTTGCTTTGCATGAGGATGATTTGAAAAACAATTTCAAGATTGGCGAAAATGGTTTGGGGTACATCGTTGAAACATTAAAAGAGCAAAACTTTACAGGCCCATTCTCTATTATGACTGTTTGTAACACGGGATCCTTGGCTACTTCGGGCCATGGTACGGCATTGGGAATAATTCGCTCAGTTCACAGCAAGTTGTCAAAAGAGAAAAGTGAAGAGAAGTTTTGGTTCGATTGCGCTTATCCATTGGAAACAAGGCCTTATAATCAGGGTGCGAAGCTCACCACTTACGAATTGCAATATGAAGAAATCCCATTTACTCTTATTTGTGACAATATGGTAACATCATTGATTTCGTCTTTGAATAAAGGGCGCCCTATTAAAGGTTCGACTGCCCCTGTTAAGTTTATTATTGCTGGGGCGGATAGAATCGTGAAGAACGGTGATTCTGCGAATAAAATAGGTACTTACCAATTAGCTGCCATCGCAAATCACTTCAATAATATTGAATCCAAAAATAAAGGTGATAAAATAACATTCATTATTGCAGCTCCCAACACTACAATCGATCATAAAACTACTGATGGCGAAGGGATTGTTATTGAAGAGAGGCCAAGTGATGAACTTACGACATTGAAGGGTCCGACATTGGACGCTCAAGGAGTTATTGGTGAGAAGCTTACCATTGGTATTGCAACTCCCGGTATTGAAGTTTGGAATCCAGCTTTTGATGTTACGCCTCACGAGTTGATCGATAGCATCGTGACCGAGGATCGCGCCAATACGAAAGAAGACGGCCGTTTTGTTCTTTAGTATACCGTATGTATCTAATACTTATGATGCTCTATCGACGCTATTTTTCCGTAGCCTTGTCTTCAGTTCCATCTTCCAGACGACTTTTCTTTTCAATAGACTGACGTTCATTAACAGTTTCAGTTTTCGGCCCTGGCGAAATTGTATCTTCTGAGTCTTGGCTAGATCCCTTGATTAAATTTTCATTCACGGGATTCAACACCTCCGTTTCAATATTTTGCCTCATTTTTTCTTCCATTGCGGTATCCTCGACTGTCGGCAAAGAATTAACATTTTCCCAGATCACCTGGCCCGAGTTTCCGTAGCCATCAATATCACCAAGCTTGACCCTGAAATAGTCAATGTCTTTGAGCAAAGAGTGCTTCTCATTGAAATCCTTGAGCTGAGGTAGTTCAGCGCAATAGCAACTTACAAGCAATTTTTTGTAATTTTCAAAAATTCGCAGCATGAGAAGCGAGCAATCTGCTGCGCTTAAGTACTTTCTTATAACTTTTGAAACCGTCAACGTTTCTTTGACCAAAGTTTCCATATATGGTCGACATTGCTGAGGATGACTCACCGATTTTGATAGATCCAATGCGTTGATAGCTTTACAATGTGACAATGTTCTATCATGCATGATGGAAACTAATTTTGAGACTAGTTCATTTTTATGATCTTTGAAATGGTTGATGGCAGTATCGAAGGTGAGCTGGTCGCTATTATCGCGAGATTCATCACGCATATCAATCATGGGACGAAATATCTCTTGGATATTGCTGGAGTAAACTACCAAGAAGTCGACTGTCTGGATACACAAAGCAAGGTGTTTGGTGGTTATATGCTTGAGTCCTGCTGTTCTTGTTGCACCTGCGTTCAAAATAGCTAGAGAGACTCTGGAGTTTAAAACCTTCAAATATGTAAGCAAGTTCTGCATTGTGCCGGAGGACCTGGAACTAAAGATTTTGGAAAGTAGGATATAATCCCTCGTGGCACATATGACAATAATAATCAAATATGGAATGAAGAAAGTTTTTTCCTCAATTCTGATCTTAGTGGGATGGATTTGTGGGCTGTCTTTGTTTGTGTCGCCTTTGGATTCGGACGAAATTTCACCCTCGTATATGTCAAGCACAGAGCTTGACCATTTCGAGCCATCAAATCCTTCTCCTGTTTTGACAAAGTTGGAGTATGAAATAATATCGTCTAGGCTTTCTTGAGCAGTAGGAATCTCTTCATCTGTGTATTCCTTCCAGGTTTCCTTGTCGCAAAAACTAGCCAAACTCTTGACAGAGTTAGAATGAAAACGATGAAGAAAGTATCCCACGTGGTTTTTCATCCATTCATTGAAGGACCGACCAAGCTCGGTTGAATTAAATCCTGGATTAATTGACTCGCACTCCAGCAAATATGCAGATGACAACAGGAACAATCTTAAATAGTCACGAACTGACAAATCGCTGAGTTGTTCCAGTCTTACATTCAAAACTTTCACTATTCGAACCTGTGTGATCTCGATGGCTTTATTGATTGCATTTGTTATATCAAGAGACATGACATCAATTCCCTGTGATTGCTTTTCTGAAAGAGAGGTCAAAGATAAGTCAAGCAAGAGCTTCTGGTGCGAAGTCAAGCGTCTTAAGCATTCAGACAAGTGTGCGAATATCTTTGACATCATTTCAAAGAACGCAGGGTTACTCAAAGTCTTAATATTTTCTGATAAAGTCCCTTTTTTGGCATCCACGTCTCCAGTCGGCTTTTTGTTCTCTTGTGAGAGGGATATGTCAATCTCCGAAGTGTTGGATGAGCCTTGAGAATCCATTAAAGATTGGATCCTATTGTTGGTGTCTATGCGGTTCTCCATTGGTAATCCATGTCTTATTATGGTTTTTACTTCTGTGATGATGCTCTCCTGGTATTGAGAAAATGCCTCTACAAGACAACCCGACTTTGTTAGGTTGCGAACGAAAGCACGTAAGGAGTCTCTTGTTTCCAGACTGATAGTCATAAATGACTTATTGAGAGAAGAATGGTCATATTTTCTCGTTCTATCACTGGTGGCATACATTCGATTGATGGTGTCTCTGATTGGAACTGACAGATAATGATTGCGAAGGTTTTCGATCAACAACCTCAAAAATTCGTTAATGTAACCTTTACTGCAGGCAATTTTCAAGTCACTTAGGGCTTTTCGCCCATTTTGCATAGCTGGAAGCTCCGTGATGTTAACGAGGGGGTACTTGAAGCGAGGGTAATGACAAAGCGTATCGGGATCTGGATAATCCTCATATTCCACGCCCCCGATCAAATTCTCGGCAACGATGATTGCTTCAAGACACTTTAAATTTTTACCTTCTTCGAACAAATCACGCGTTTCATCGATACCCTTTAAGATTTCTTTAAGTTGTAAAAGAGATGTTTCGAGATGGTTCACATTTTTTGACTCATCTAGCAAATTCAAAATTTCGAGACCAATATTCGATTGGAAATTTGTAACTAGATTGATTTTTGAGCTAATAGTGCCGAGCTTTTCAACACAAGTCCTAGATTGAGATTTGATTGCTTTGATATCGCCGAGAGTGGTAAAGAACGAGTCCGATGTTTTCGATATTTCGGTGATCAATTGCATTTCAACAGAGTCCAAATAGTGCAAGAGAGTCTCTTGCACTTCAGAATTATTCACAAGCTGAGTCGATTCTGAAGATTCTGAATCTTGTAAAATTTTAGAATGATGCATCACCTGTCTAAATATCCGTGGATTATCAAGCCGAAAGTTGGGATCTTCGAATACCTCTGGGATGTCATCGGTATTTTTACCGTCTTCAGACATGGCTTCAGAATTTGACATTTTTATGTCGTTGTACACTTTGGAAAAGTCAGATAAGACATCGGCGGTTAGTGGGTTGTAGCTAAGCTCGAAGGCTTTGTATTCGTCACTTACATCGGTGATAAGCTCCTTCGTGACAACATCATTGGATATTTTCTGCTTGAGCGGATGAAGCTGTATTGGTGGTATATCTTTAGTCGAAGGCTTTGCAAGATTATAGAAAGTCTGTGATCCCCCATTGACTGTGACTTGTGACCTCAAGGCCTTATTCATTTTGATCCTAGCTGAATCCAAAGCTTGTGTTAAGTCAAAAATAGAGTTGGGTCCCAAAACTGTAGCTGAATCCATCTGAAAGTCATAATCTTGCCCTGCACCCTGTTTCAATATGTTGAAATTGTTGATATAGCCAGAGTTTCCGTCCGTGCTAGTTCGTAGGCTGAGGATTGACCCAGAATGTTTGTGCCGAGAATCATTGGAGAATTCTGATGCTAGAGTCACATCCTCATTAATATTCGCACTTGTATCAATCGAAAGCCTATCAAGGCTCTGTCGTGTGGCCTCTGTCTCCATATGCCCTAACTTTTGGATGTTACGAGTATCTAAACATGGCTGGGAGAGTCGCTCTTGATACTGTACAATGTGCAGGTGTCTCTACATTGTGCATGCTTCAACAGTTATTAGGCGCGGGACAACATAAGAGGTCATATTACAATTATCGAACTAGGTCAGGATACAAGATGTCATCCTTGCCTTGTAGTAATATATTTACTTATATTTTCCCTGTCTCTTGAAGTTGTATACTTTTTTGTCACTTTTGTTCAGTGAACTTTATTGAAATTAGAGGAGTGTTTGGATTTCAAAAAATTAGACATTTCGGCTGAAAAAATTAGAAAACGACAAACTACCGGCTGGAAGTTGTAGGAATTAAATGCAATTCGTCTTGATTACATTTAACTTCTGTTACTTGGATTGAAAACCAATAAGATGAATCTTTAAAAGAAAATTAATCTTTCAAATTCCATGGCTCAAATCGAAAATTGGACCTTTGTTTTATCAACTAAAAGAAAAGCCTTGAAGACAATGCGAAACTGATCATTTCTTCTGAGAGACTCACTTAATGCATTGAAGATATTACCACAAGGTGGCAGTTGAGCTTCATTTTCATTGACGAAGCGCTTTTGGACAGAATTATTCGACTGGAGCCAATATTATTACTTGAGTGCAGAATGAAGAAAAAATAAAAAAAAAAAAAAAAAAAAAAAAAAAATAAGAGTGGTCAAGTGTGATCAGGCTTGTGGCTGTCTGAGCAAGATTTTTCCGAGGGTTTCGCCATTGATCCTGCAGAGCCACACTGAGTATTACTCAGACGTTTCACTGAATGTCTTGCTACATCTTTCACTTACTACAAATCATTTAAAATGTCCGAGCCCAACACCACTAACAAATCAGAAGGCGTCAACAAACCAAAACCATGTTGCGTTTGTCTTGATGAGAAAAAAAACAGAGATGAATGCCTCTTGTTTAATGGCCAAGAAGGTGGAAAATGTCAAGAGTTTATTGACAAGTATAAGTCTTGTATGAAGGGATTTGGCTTCAACACCAACTAAATGCTTAGTAAATTTCCAGAGACTTTAGCTTACAAATGGGACTATCACCAAACGACACCGCTTTGGCGCTTTTTCTTTAAAGTTTACGGCGAAGAGATTATAAAAAACATGTATATAGAAACAATCAATATAACTCGTCATACTTAATCCTATGTTACAGACATATGTCCTTCCCTAGACTGCTCCTGTTGCGATCTACTCAAAGCGTTGATCAGTTCATCAACATTGGGCGTGATCAACGGGCTTGTTTCGTTTTCAAATTTGTGGTTCAGCAGATACACAGTTTTATTCTGAATGATATTGTCCACCAAAATCAACTGCAAGCAATTCATGAAAATTGGCACCACGAACATCACTATAAATATTTCAAATTCGTTCGGATACTCGTCTAACCATGACAATATGATGTGACTTGTAATCCATAAAAGTTGGGTTTCGAAGCATTCCACGAAGCCATACAAAAGAAACTTTGTTATCATGAGTGACCCGAAATATAATGCAAGCTGCTTTGAAAAAGCCTTAAAAGATGGACGGTGGTCATCGGAACCATATTCTCCGCTTTCTATTTGTGTGATACCAAGATAATTTTTGCAAAAAGCACTCACAAGCAAGAGAACAAGGTAGAGAACATACACACCAATAGTACAGTCCAATACAATGCTCAAGAAGTACCAGTCGCATGGATCACCGACACATTCATCGCTTCCCTCACACGCCCCGCGTGCACTCTTCACAAATACCAGAGGCAGTGATTTCAATATGGAAAGCATGAGATTAAAAATGTGGACACCTAGAGACCCAATCACTTGTTTAGATACATCGTAGAACCATACCTGCCACGTCCGGCGGACAGGGTGTTCGTAAAAGCGTTTGATGATGAGAGACAGCAAGCATAGAAGTCCCAAGAACGCTTGCGTCAAGAGGGAGAAAGTTCCAACCAATTCACATTTGCCATCATTATCATCATTTCTATTCAGTGAATCTGTTGTAGTAATAGTCGGTAGGGAAAATGCAAAAAAGGACACGATAGCAACACGTGCCAAATCCCCGAGCATGATTTGTTGGGTTTTTACAGATAAACATCTTCACATACTCTTTTAGAAGATCTCGCATCGGATGCACTGGTGTATATTAAATAAGGACAATCCATTATCACGCAAAATGCTCCTAACATCCTTCCTTATTGCACAGGCCTCTTACTTCATTTGCTGTGCATAACTCTACCTTCTAATTTCAAGACTTAATCTAATTCAAATGGATTTGTTGTATTATTTTTTTCACATGCTATCCGATCAATTATATACCAGTAAATATGATGTAGCTGCATAGATCTTAGCTCAGATTCCCTTTGTTCCAGCTCCCCAAAAAGTTTGTCATTGCCAGAGCTTTCTTAGTCTTATTGCTGTCTTCCATATCAGTGTTGGGGACAGTGATCCCATTTCTGCCCGCGACTTCATATAGAGACAGGTAACTGGTGCGGTTGTTCTCACCATCAGCTGCCGACGAAGACTGCTCCTCATTTTCGTCTTCTTCATCTGACTCACTCTCGGAATCAAAAATAAAGGATTTCTTAATTGGCCCGCCAGAATTTTTACCGCCCAGGAAGGCATACGCAGAAGTTGTATGCGGAGGGAGAGCCGTTGCCTTTTTCAGGACCGGGGGCGTTTGTGTACCTGAGAAGGGTTGATGGGATTGTGAAGCTGACAGTTCAGAATTTAAGTTGAAGAAAGAGCGGCTGAGAGACTTGTCTTCATCTGCCTTTGTCATGGTGTTACCAAAAAACTGACCCGAAAGTGAGTTTGAAGAATGAGGTTGTTTCGAAAGCGTCGTGGACGAGTGGTTTGGATTGATTGAAGAAATGTGTTTTGCTTCGGGCTCTGGTGGCTCAATCACATGCTGTGGGTAATGCAGTTCTTCCAGATTCATTGAAGTCATGGGTTGACCAAATACCAGTTGAGCCAACGACTGACTTGAATTTCTGGCACTGATTGATAAGCCGCCGCCATCGTCCGAGTCAGAATCATCTTCACTATCAGAACTATCAAACGAAAAGGGATTTGGTTTTTTCTCACTAGTGTTATGAGATGGCAATTTTTCAGGGTTTTCCGCATTTGATAAGGTAGGCAGCTGGACAACACTTCCAAGAACGTCTGGGGAGGTTCCGACCATTCCGTTCACATCGTCATTATCAATAACCTCATAATCAAAGTTAGAGCCCACTTCAATATTTTCAGGAACATCAACAACATCTGGGGGTTTGGTTTTTGAGTTGTCTCCATAAATCGCATGGTTCGCATCAACTTGATAGACAGTATTATAGTCATAGTAATAGTCATACCCTCTACTGGAATTGCTATCCACATTATGAGAGATACTCGAAGTGTAAGGATTACTGTCATCACTATCCTCATCATCGGATCCATAGTTCAAAGTGGTGGGAGGTAATAATTGAATGGTTTTAAAACCCCTTGAGCTTGTTGTAGAAAGAGTGTCCGAAGGTTCATCATCTGCATCCTTGGATACCAGCTTATTCTGAGAGGATAATCCCGGAAGAGAGCCAGCTAATCTTGCAGACGAAGGAGAGCGTACGTTAAGAAAAAAACCTCCTTCGTCATCGTCGTCATCTTCGTCATCATCACCATCATCACCAAGAGTGTCAGAATTACAGCTCTCATATAGATAGCTATCCTCTGCCTCAAAGTCGTAATCATTTTCATCATCATCGTACTCGTCATATTCGTCATCGTCGAAGTCAAGCACAATACACTGTTGAACCTCGTCGTTGAAATGAATGTGACGCTTTTCTTTCGCAGGCAGTTGAGAGGAATCCTTCCGATGCAAACTCGAATGTGTGACTGAAGTGTTTTGCCCTGATTGAGACAGAGATTCACTTGTATGTGATTGCGCCTCGTTTGAGGCACACGACCTATTCTGTCCGGCTAAATGCAAAGAACTGTTATTTGTTGAGTTTGGGCGAGAAATGTTTTTATACTGCGAATTGAGCTTAGCCGAGATGACGTCGTAGTCAAAATACTCTGGGGGTCTCTCGGAACCCGACTTTTCTCTCGCATCCCTTCTTGCTTGAGCAGCCGCATCTTCCCGTCGGCTTTGCTCCTGCTCTGCCCTTGCAGTAGCAATTTCCAATTTCAAGAGATTCAGATGGCTAATCATCTTATCCTCAACGGTTCTTTTCTTCAAGATTGGTTTCGGAGCATGCGTCTTTTTCGCTATGGAGATATCACCAGCAACCACACTACTCGCTGTATTGAAAGAGCGCGAATCCTCTGCAGCCGCATCATTGTCATTGTCATGATCATCATCTATAACTATAGGTCCATATAGCCATGTGACATCAATTTCCTTATACCAGTTGACTTTTTCAGGACTGATGGTCTTTAAATTGGACCGTCTTTGGGCCCATGTTCTCCAACTAGCGTTCTCCAATCGGGCCGCGTTTGCGACATTTTTTCTTCTCAGGATCACATACCGCCAAGATTTGGAAATATCAGAAACATCCCACTGGTGTGACAAGTAATCCACAAGACGCGAAGGTTCCGCGACTAACTCCGAGTCGTCATGAATGTCTGGACTTGTTAGGAATGCAGAATTTGTCGTAGGAGTGGGAGAGACCAGCCCATCAGCATTTTTCGATGAAGCCTGTTCTCTTGCACTTTGATCGCTCAAACTATTTTGATCATTGGTATTTTGGGAGGATTCTATATTTTTGCGTTCTCTCTCTTCATTCTTCCTCTGGATTTGCTTTTCTTGCTCTTCTGAATCAATGAATTCGTCAAGCAAGCCAAGGGATTGCGTTCTTTTCAACTTAAACGTAGTATTTTGAAAATGATCGTCATCATCCGCATCGACATGTTGAGATGTGGTTGCACCCCCACAGAAAACTTCTCCCGAATTAGATGACATTTTCTGAGACCAGCAAAAATTTTTCACGTTAATAAACGGCGATTAAAGTCAAACTATATCAGGCTCTCTTGAATACTTTTGTTATATAATTCAAATCTACCTGGATAAATTCAAATTCGTTTCAGCGATCCGTTGTCTTCAAGACTTTGACAAGGACGAGATCCTTTAACACTAACAGATCCAGATGGACGCAAGCTACCAGAACTTGGGCCTTCGGCAAAACAAAATCTAGGTACCGTCGGAGAAGAAGTAGCCGGTTTTATTGAAAGTTTGTCACCTTTCGTTGCCTCGGCGGAACAAAAAAAATCAAAGCACTTGTTTCAAGCTGGTGATTTTTTGACTTGATGGGAAGTACAAATCTTGTATTTTTGTGATGAATGGAAGCACACGTTAAGAAAAACCCGTTTTTTTGGTGAAAAAAAGATATATCTAAGGTTTCTCTGTGGCCGGTGCAATGATTAATCGACGACTAGTTGGGGGGAATTTTAATGGGTTGACTGGATGGACCTGCTGCTTGCCGTAGTGCACACCAGTACACCCCTTCTTCTTTGCTGACGGATTTGGAAGTTCAATTAAGGCTTTTAGCAAAGAAGTAATTTTAAAACATGTAGCAAAATTGATCCACATGCAACCTTGTTTTTCTCAATTGGTATTTACAAATTCTAATGTTATTTAAATAAACAAGAAAAAATTGTAAAGTCTTGAGTGCATAATTAATTTTCCTTTTGCTGATTGCTATTTTTGATCGATTTGGCTGACTCTGGTCCACATCACGTGCGCACCATATCTCTAAAAATTTGGGGCAGAGAAGCAAACTGTGGGGAACCTGACTCGGCATAAATTGATTCGCGGGAATGAATTGAACGATAATAATTTATTGATTCAAGTTTGAGTAGATAGATCAAATTTACGAGAGCTCCTAACACTTTGCGCTTTATTTTTTCTTTAGACTCATGGGAGTAGTAAACGATTATATCTGAATATGTATACATACATTTATATTTCTTTTAGTGGAATGTGTATCCGGCCTTGATGGTAGGACAAGCTTCGCATCCGTGTTTCTCCGGGACGAAAAGTGCGAAAATTGCAAGAAATTTCACCGCTTCACCCCCACCACGCAAAACAGCATCAATAATGATGTAGAGAGTAAACAAATACGAATCGGCTAAAAAAAAATTGCAAATTGGTAAAAAACTGATTTCGCCCAGGATCGAACTGGGGACGTTCTGCGTGTTAAGCAGATGCCATAACCAACTAGACCACGAAACCTATGACCATTGCCTCTGGGTGTATTCGTTATACTCTCAATCATACGCAAAAAACACTTTAGCCGTAAACATTAAATTTCACACAAAATTGGATGATTATTGGCACCGCAAAACAAATTATTACAAAACTTGGGGTATACCTGAACTATTTGGGAGCTGGCTAGAGCTTTTTTTCTATAGTTTATAGTTTTTAGAGAGTGATGGTTAGTACCACTTCTCTCTTCCTTTAATCAGATGTATCAGTCAAAAAAAAAGCTGTGCGTTATGTGTTTTTCCGAATAAGACATAATTTCTAGACGAGTGACGGTTAATATTCATGTTTCACGCCTCTGAATCCGACCTATCCGCTGGAATAAAAACGTTTACGATTCGGAAATCAGTAACTCAACGCCAAGAACAGAATAGAGGGGTTCCTCTACGAGTTCTGACAGACATTTGAAAAAGGCGCTGGCGCGAAGTAAGGCTTTGACTAGTTGATACGTATCTACACAACGGGTGATGTAAGGAGAGAATTCTAAGGCTTGGGAATGTCGGAGAGTTCAGTAACTCAGTACATTAATATAGATTTTTCCTGTAATACAATTTGTTTCTTAAAAAACAAATTACGAAGGAATAACAGATGAAGCAATATAGCCGTGGGATAGCGTCAAGTAATCCATGGTAAATTAAGGGTATTCGAGAGCACGGTTTCCACTTCGCGAGAAACCAAAGGCACCAGACGAACCACCTTGTTTTCTATACGTCCATGCTAACCAAAAGCACATCAGTCTCAAGGAAATGTTAGGGCCGGCTGGAGTTTCTTATGAAAATTTGTTAAATTTGAATTGGTTCGTCAAGACGGTGAAGAAAGGGTATTCTAGGAGGAGGAGAGAGACACCGTAGTGTTCTCTTTTATTGTCTCTTATGCGCAAGCAATTGGAATCGGTTTCGCAGAGAACCTATCCTTTAGGTCGATGACTTAGGACTTATTGCGATTACAAAAATATATTTGATTGCCCTCTTTTGCCGTTGTACGGCGTGAAGTGGGCTTTGGTTCGCCAGCCATGGCTAGTATCATCTCTGTCTTCCTTTAATCAGTTGTATCATTGAAAAAAAGAAAAAAAAATAGAACATTGACCACTTTTTGTACCCCAATACGACAAGTAATAGTTCAAAATCAGAACCAAGCTCACTTCTATGTTACGTTCCAATATGTAGATCATCATCGTAAAGGAAGCTACGGTATAAGATTGAAATGAGGCAACAAGAATAAAATTAGCGCAATTTTTAACGATTTTCTCTTTGAATTCATGAGGCGGGCAATCAAAATCTAAAAAAATAAAACTAAAGACAGGTAAATGCAGATGCTGAGTGGAGGTTGTATAAGTAGGACATGATATAATAGTGAATGGTGATCTCGTCTGTTAAAAACAGAATGGAACCCCGTTAGCACAGACGAAGCAAAAGGTCACAAGAAATTCCATTGTTAGACCTCGCTTATGAATCTTTTAAGGTAAGATATGATTTCAGCGATTATCAAACCAACCCAAGTTAGAAACTTTCATTTCAATTATGTCCTGAAAGTAGTCAAAGGGATCTTTCCGAGTTAAAGGTAGGTTGGGATAATCTTCTATGTCCTCAGCAGTAGAATAATCAAGATTGCTTTCATGAGTCATGTGACATTTTGCAGCATCATGAATAATCAGGTATTCGTCTTTGATCCAGCTGGACTTACAATTACTCGATAAAGTACTGATGCCCATGGTGTTCTCATCAATAACACATTCTCTGGCATCTTCCTTATCGGGAATCCAAAGTTGAAGAGCATGATTATAATTATGCCCATTGAATTTAAGCTTTGATGTGAATGAATCTTGTCCATAATTACGCCGAAGAATGGACAGAATGTTTCGAGGAATGTAGACATGCGACCCTTCGAACAACGTGTGTCTGATTGGAAGAATCTCTTCGAGAAGATGCCAGTTCCAATGTTTACAATGTACCGCCATGGCCCTCAATTTCTCCTCTTCAGATAATGATGATAACAAAGAAGTCGGTGGCTGATCATTTGTGTGAGCTAAAACACTTATATCAATGTAAAGGCCTGTGTTGATTTCGATGAATCTAGCATCGATAAAATTACGACCATTTCCTTGGCGGGTGTATGTTGGCGAGACTTCAAAATAGTACTTCGCATTTCCATCCTGAGGGTTTTCGGTAATGATTGTCGAGTTGAACCGTTTCGATAGTTTATCCAAATGCGCTATAGGCATCTGAATATCCACATCAGTATCCCAGGGTAAGTTGACACCATTGTAGGCCCAACCGAGGAGCGAGCCGTAGTTTACCCATGAGTTGACACCACTTGCCTCTGAAAATTTAAACCACGTTCTTACCATATGCTGTATAACACTCAGGCGCTCCTTACTTGAGATGAATCGTTTGAAAAATGGAAATGAAGTGTGATGCGAACGTCCGGCAACAATATCTGAATAAATCCAAGGGTATTTGAAAAACCGATCTGCCAGGTCAACGATCAGGTTAGAAGTTTGCAAAAATTTAAGATGTTCTTTATCTTGTAGCAGAATTTTGCCGCTAGCCAATTTTTCTTTCAAGGTCATGATTTCCTTGTCGAGATCAAATATGAAATCCTGAGGGCTTATATGGATCGAGTTTTTGAAAGGAACATATTCAATGAATTTGATAAAAGGATTTTGTACATTCTTTGAGAGTTGTGAGGTTTTTGAAAACATATCAATCAATTTTGGCTTGCTGATTTCAGAATGTAGGTGCTCATACCCTATTCTTTTCTTGCCGGTAATGGGAACTTCAAAAAACCCAGAGTCAGTAGAAACAAGGATACGCTTCGGAATATCCTTATCACAATATAGATTTGCCATTCCACGATTAACTTTGGTGTTGTAGGACTCCATAAAATAAGGGTTCACTTGAGAAAACCTGGTCAAGCCCGCACTGCAAACTCCGTTGGGTTGGGCTTTTCTAGCCCGTTCCAAGTAGGAATCACCCGGTGACAAGTCGACCCAATCATCCCAATGAAAATAAATTCCGTCATGGTTATCTAAGAGTGAGGCCGCGTGGAATGCCTCTTCTCGTATGGATAATGGGGATCTCGACTGAATGTACGCGAGTAGAGCATACGTCATGGACCTTGGATTAAAATTGGAGTTTTTTTGATGTTCGAGAGATAAGGCTTCAAGCAGTTCATCAGGTATATTTTTGAAAAGGGAGTTAGTGAAGGATAGCAAAAAACATAGCAGTAGCAACGCTAGGATGGCAGCTTTCTTTCGGTAAAATTTTGTAAAAGACATGCTGCAAAAAATAAAAAAAAAAGCGGTTTATGAGTGAAATGTCTGCCTGACGCTCTTAAATATAAGCAGGTTACGAAAAAGGAAAGAAGGAAAACGAGCTTGGAAAAAGGGGGTTGGTAGCCGTTGTGACAAGGCTTTTGTCCGCCAATCGAAAACCCTAACAAGCAACAAAATGTAAGTAGTCCAAGAAATAAAACTTTGTCATGCACATAGCCCATTGCCAGAGCATAATGGCCATGTGTGCGCTTTTGCCTCCTTGTGAATGATTTAATCTCATATCTCGGCTTTTACAAAACGTACTATTCGTTCAAGCTCTTGTTGAGCTCAAATAGTCTATTTTTTTCTCTTTCTTTCTTCCTTTCGTTTTCTTTTATTTTTCTATATCCGAGTCGGAGTTCCCTCAAGTTGAACAAAGGTTTTTACGCCCGGCAAGTTCCGCGTGAATGCGAGGACGCGAGTGGGAGCGCCATTTCATGCACCTCCTGCTTATATTTGAAGATTTTGCCTTAAACTCAGGAGCAAGGGGTCCTTCCGGCGAGGTGCATACATGATGCACCTACACTAGAAGCATTTTTTACAGTAATGTTTATTTCAAAAGAATCTTCAACAGTCTTATTTTTTTGACTGGAAAGACTGGTTTTTCAAAAAATCTTATCGGAAAAATACAAGTGCTGAAGTGGAAATGATGAAAAATGGACAAATGTAATGGGGCTGTGTTTTAAGCCACTTCGAGTACTGTGTACAGGTCATCTTCATCGAACAACCGCGAAGATTGGCGGAAGGAAAAAAAATTCAACCGATCCTTTCCCCATTCGGAGTTGAATTCGCGGGAAGTGCTTGTGCATCAGACCTTCATGCAATTGGCTTTTGTTTCATGAAGGAATTTCGTTAACCAGTAAAATGCATTTCAATAATCACTTTTTTCTTCTCGTTTTTGCGAAAGAAAGACTTCGAGTGACTTTGTGAGGTTCTTCTGGTCCTGGCTCAAGTCCCTTTGGTGCTAATGATACGAAGTCGCCGGGGATTTTGCGGTAGGCACTTGTTATTAGGATACTCCGTTGCTTGCACAGTCCCCCTACCTTGCATAATTCCTTTACTTGCGCAATGTATTAGTAACGGCACGGTAAATAGGAGTTAGAAGAGAATCGCCCAGCTATCGCTCAGCAACGCCGTAGAAAACTTAGGTGCGAAATCAACAAGCTTACATTCTCTGTAACTAATCAGGATTGATTTTGTTTTTTGACATGTACTTCCCCGAAAATTGAGTATAAGCTACATAATCGTAAGGTTTCTACATGAAGACCAGCGCATTTAAAGATATCTAAACCTTAGTATCTCGATAAGAGAAAGAATGTGTATGATACAAGTGAGTCCAACGGTTTGAAACGCTCGCTTACCTCTGTTGTTGATGAAGCAAGTCTGGGTTCCTGGATGGTGAGGTTAATTAATTACTCGCGGAAAATATCAAGAGCAAGCACGAGACGAATTGCCATTGCATAGAATCGAACAATAGATTTTTAAACGCTCTTGAGTGTTATGATGGATTTTGCTAGTCGATACTCACCTTACATTTAGCCTCCAGTACCTTTACCTGACTATAACATGTTTTTATTCCAATTGGTTTGAGCTTTCCAAAGTGAATCATAGGCTCTTACAAGTTAATGGCAAATTCTATTTATTTGAATTAAAAGACTTTTTGTAAAAGTAAGACAATTATGATATTTAGTCTCGTGTAGACTAAGATAATGATGCCTCAAAAACATTTTCGCACAATCGTGAATCTAGTTTTTCCAATCTCTTTTGAAAAGCCAATTCTCACCAGGTACACTTCTGGAAGCTTCTTCGTCTATCAAAGTTTGCAGAAGCCCAGTGAATGGCGATCCACTTGGAAGAATCGAGCGTCTTCTCTCGGCCAAAATACTCATTGATCCCCTTCTAAACGGAGGCACATACTTACCTGTCATAAGTGAATTGAGATGATCCGCTTTCGGATTAAAAATTCTCTTGCTGTCTCCACGAGAATGATACGCAGATTCATTCGATAAATCGGCAAAAAGAGAGTGATTTTCGTGCGTTTGAAATGTCACACTTTGTTCGTTTTTCTTAGGATCAGTTTCGTGGTAGTCGTCTTCCAAGACAAACACTTCGCCATCATTCAAGGCCATGTCATCAAATTCCTCGGTAACTGCGTCTACTGAAACAGGCTTAGTGTTGAAATGCGGCGATCTCAAAAATGGTGGTACATACTTGCCTGCGCTCTTTCCCGCATGAGTCTCAGTAACATGGGAAATTCCATTCGCTAGCGATGCATTATGTGTGGGGGAAGTAGAAGTATATGATACCGGCGGGTTGGCACTTGCAGGACGAGGATGTCTCCTCATTCGGCTTTGATGGGGTTTCCGCGATGGGTAATCATGGGCACCGTGATTCGGGCCATTTCCAGACAATTGGAAAGCTGAACCCCTTTTTTTCCACGACTGCTTCTTTTTACCCGAATTCCACACCTTCTTTCTCTTCTCGTATGTGCGAGGAGGCTCCATATGTTCGCTTTGGTCCCCGTATTTATCCATATAATGTGAGAAAACACTCCTAGGAGTGAAAAAATCTTCACGACGAAATTTGTGACCCTGACTGTTGCTATGTCCGTTATAGCTACTTTGATGTTTCTGAGGAACACTAAACGCTCCATTCTTATTGTAAGACGCAACACCAAAAGGTTTTCTCGTGTTCCGTATTTGATGAGCGCCTCCAATTGGTATTGGTTTTGCATTAGTACTAGGAGAGAGCAATGCATCAGCACGGCGATTGTATGGCATGACTTCGTCCTCTTTGGCGGAAGCAAGGTTCAGATTTAGATCACTTTCAATTGCTTCGTCGATTGACAAATGAATACGATTTTCGGAAAGCTCCTCGGAATCGAAAATTTTAATTTGTTGATCTGACTGACAAGGGTTGAATTCAGAATCAAATGGTTTCGTGCCCATTGGCTCCGTATCAAACAGAAATGTCTCATCAGTCTCAATCATTCCCAGAATTGCAATTTGTTCCTCCTCCTCGCCATACCTGTTTTCTTCATCTCCCACTTCATCTTCCTCTTCGCTGTGTAATGCCCAGTACTCTTCATCTATAGTGAAATACTTTAAGTTTTGAAGCTCATCGCGGAAACTCTCCAAGTCACGATTTGACGGATCCATAGTGAGACAGAACCGTAAAGCACTAAACATTTCACCAGTCATAGAGCTGAAGAAGTCAAATAAGGCCTCTCTGTTTGCAGAAAACTGCAAAAATCGTTTGTCGGTGTAATTAGCAACTTGGAAGGGGTTTTTATGGAATACTAAAGTCAATAAGATGACTCCCAAAGACCACAAGTCCACTTTTGCAGCATCATAAGAGCGAAGCTCTGGATCGAAAAGTTCTGGAGCCATGTATCGCTCAGAGCCAATGTCGAATTCACCTGGATTCGTGATGGTTGGTTGGGTTGTAGCCAATCCCCAATCACACACTTTGATGGACCAATCTTGCGCAATTAATATGTTTTCAGGCTTCAAATCTCTATGAAAGACAGACTTCGAGTGACAATATGAGATAGCATTAAGAATTTGCGCGAATACGTCCTTGATATCTTGAGACGTGGTGGGGCCCAAATCATTTTGCATTGCCTCGTAAAGATCACCTTTGGAGCAGTACTCAAGAATCAAGCAAGAATCAAAGTGGTCGATGAGTTTGGGTATATTTGGATGATCGCCCAAGATCTTATGTATAGATATTTCTCTCGACGATTCTTCGCACAATGCTGAAATCATAACTTTTTTCTTGGAGTCTGAGTTGCCACTATTTGATCTAAGCTTCGCAGGAGACGACGTCGCACGCCCTGTAGTATTAGAAAGCTTTGGGTATTTCTTCTTCTTATAATCGACGGGGAAAATATACTTCACAGCAACAAGAGCGTTGTCATTCTTGCTATCCTTGGCCAAAGACACCAACCCATAAGATCCCTCGGAGATATCACTCACCTTCGAATATCTATCTTTGAGAAGTTCTCCATGATCGTATTTCTCGTAGGCCTCCATTATCATATAGGGGAGACGTATTTATCACGTGAAGATGTTTGAAGGAGGGTAAAAAAGCGGGGATGAGATGCGAAACGGTTATTTCGGCCACAAACTGAAAATCCTAACTTGGGTGTGGCGCTTTGGAAACCACAAGAAAAAGATTGAAAATGAAAATGAAAATGAAAAATTGAAAAAAAAAAAATAAAGGCCAAGATTTAGGGAGAGCCAATGCGATAGCGATATGCAGATGATGGAGGTTTAGTATAAGGGAAGAGTCTAAGTTCGTTGACTAATCATTAATATGGGGATATGAAAAAGACGCTTTATGATAAGCTGGAATGTTTGAATCTAGATCTTGAGCGGAGTACAAGGTATTTGTTCGGAAAAGACTTGGTCGTCTTCCACAAAACTTTGCCAAATGGAATCAGTTTTAGATCGTTGAGATGCCGAAGGTGGGGAAGAAGCACTTTTTTCGAAGTAAAACAACAGTTAATGATTTGATGCCTAAGATAACAAAGAGTCCAGCAATTGTGAAGTTTGCTTGTAGGCAAGAAGTAATACTAGGTAGAAAAGCTTCTCTTTCCGCAGGATAATAAAATGATTTCGGTCTGATGATCTGGGAAGTCTTAAATCATCTCTGGTGTGGGTCACCGGTTCGTCGCACGCGACGGTGCACGGGTGCGCGCCCGGTCTTGGGCAAGGATCTTTTAGGGCGAACGGCTGAGGGGTTTAGGTCTAGCAACTGGTGCTTACGTGCACAGTGCAGGGCCCTTGAAATTCTTGAGTGAGAGTGGGCTTAAATAACATTGACGGAGAGACCTGTGACAATTAATTCAAAGCTAACTATTCAGATTCAGAACATTTTATATATATATATAGGTTGATTGTATTTTCTCTTCTTGAACTGGATATTTTTGACGCCCCTTAAAACACTTTGCAAATTTTTTGTTGAGTCCACATTCTGGTGTGGGTTCTAGACCCAACCCAACATTACGTATCATCGATTGTGGTGAATAGCACAGTAGGTGCAAGTCCCTGGGCTGGGTGTAAATGTAAATCTGCCTGAGCGCAACTTGTGCCAAACGTCATGTTAACGAGCAAAAGAAAGAAAACGGTTACTTTCGAGACAAATATTATTACATTTAAGTACAAAATTTTAAAAAAGGAGAGATATTACTTAAAGCTCTCGGTAAAGCATATATATCCGAAAAAAACATCATCTTCATTTTTACATTTTTCTGAATGTATACTTATTATTTCCACAGTTCCGAGCTCTCGACGTCATAGAGAAATGCGTCCCCAGTCCGAGGTTTCGCGCGCGCCTCGCACTGGTCCTTGTGCAGCCATTAACGATCCACCGTGCCACCACTGTAAGAAATCAGCAACATATCTTAAACAGTATTTCATTTTACCCCTTGTCTAACTTGTACACCAGCCATGGATGACAACATTGCCACATTTCTCGCATTTACTGCCACAGAAGATCCTGCTGTTGCCAAGCAATTTTTAGACATAAGCGGGGGCAACATTGAATATGCGGTGCAATTATTCATGGAATCTGGCTCTAACCAAGCCCCACCATTGTCTACAACAAATGACGAGGAATACGCTCAAAGATTACAGCTGGAGGTGTACCAAAATAACGGCGTGAGGGAAGCAGATGCCAATGTGCATCGCCACGAAACCTTGCTTGATTCCTTTCCTGCTTATAATTCCGGAGTTGATCACGCAAATGCCATTTTCGGATCGGGACGTGTGGGTATTTTCAACCAGAGATTTGACGAAGAGGAAGAGTACGTCGATGGATTCGAAGATGAAGAGGATGAAGAGGACGAAGAAAGTGATGATCGCATCATAGAATTGCATCTGGACGATGATGATGATATTATTGAAATCGACCTGGAGGAAGAGCCCGTGAGCCGACCCAACCGCCGAACCCGCACACAAAGGGACCGATTGAGTGAACTTTCTTCAACACAAAGAAGACTTGCGGAGCTCTTTAAACCGCCCTTTGACCTAATTCTGAGAACCAGTCTTGAAGGTGCTCGGCAACAAGGCAGGGAACTGAAAAAATGGATCCTTGTAAACATCCAAGACCAGTCTGAGTTCCAGTGCCAAGTACTCAATAGGGACTTCTGGTCGAATGCCACCGTGAAGGAAACAGTCCGCGCTGACTTCATCTTTTTACAGTACCAAAGTGACTCTCCACACGGTCAAAGCTATCTGAATTTCTACTCGGTGAATTCCTGTCCACATATTTCCATCTTGGACCCAATGACAGGTGAGCGGGTTCGTACATGGACAGATGGACTTGTGCCGGATATTGAGGAGTGGGTTGCTGACGTAGAGCTTTTCTTGGAGAAATTTTCCCTCCTACCAGGGTCTAGCAACCCTATGGTAAAACATGAAGCTAAGATTGATCTAGATGCTATGAGTGAGGAACAGCAGATTGAATATGCCATGAGACAATCAATGGGTGGTCGTACAGGTGTTACTGATACCAGCTCAAATTCTGTACAAGAGCTGGAAGTACCATCTCCTGTGAGCAACACACTAGATCCATTCGAGGCGATTGAACCAAAGGATCACACGGAGCCAGTTTCTGGTCCCCTGACAAGAGTGCAGATTAGATTTCCAAATGGAAAACGACTTATTCACAGATTTGACCCCGAAGCTGATTTGGTTTTGACAATTTATCAATGGCTCAAGTTTGTCCTCTCACAGGTTGACGAATCCGAGTACGGAATAAGCAACGAAGGATTCACTATTTCATGTGCTGGGAAACCCAAGCTCCTCGACTGTATTGACCAGAGTATTAAGCAAGCCGGGTTGACAAATGCAAGCATTTTACTCGAGAAGATGTGATAAAGAGTAATGAGAAGAAAGTGTAATAATAAGTCAAGAGAAGAATAGAAAAAATAGAAATCTCAGGCAGAAAATTAAAAACCTTAATTGAATTTGCATTGATTTGAAGTCAAGGAATTAACCACACCACTACGTAGTTATATCAAAAGTGTAATATACAATTGGCCCAATTAGTTTACGATGCTCTCAGAGTGTTCATAGATTGTCCCCTTGAATATGTTCGTGAGATGGAGGTCTGTCAGCTTTCAAGATGTCATGATAACCCTCCTCATCAGAGTCATACAGTATTTCTCGACTGTAAGAAGAAAAATCCAGATCCTCTCCATAGACCATTTCATCTGATTGATTGGAATCATCTAGAAAGCTTTGGTTGCTGAGTCTCATTAGAACAAGGTCTGCATCTCGTTCCTCTTTTGTAAGCCCCAAACATCCTCCTAGTTTCACTGAAACTGTGTTCAACTGTGGTATTTTATACTTAGTCTGTTGCTCAGAGAATATTCGGTGTCTGTTTTGTGCAGCAAGTTTGGCATCAGTGATCTCGATTCTGTTATTCCTATAGTAGATGTTATCGATACCATGGTATTTGTCGTGATTCCTTGTCGATAGGAGGTGCTGTGAACCCGAACTAAGCTCTGATTTAGATATGTCAATAGGGACAAGCGACCGGTAATAATGCATGTTTGTGTTACCCACCGAAGCGTTAGAGTTAATGCCATGGTATTCATTATGTAGATTCTCGAGATCTTGACATGTTTGCTTGATGAGTTTATCCTTGTGTTCCAAAACATCTTCTCGATACTGTTTCCAGAGTATTACTTTATTTTTTTCGGTGATACTCTCAATCAAGTCAGATTGGTACAGGTTCAGATGTAACAGGGCCATGAGTTGAGCTTTGTGTAAGTCTACAATCTCCTTGAAATATTCTGCAAACGGTAGGTTGCCCATTTTATGCTTAAACACATCGTCAAAATCTAGCGGCAGCTCAAGACTCGCAATTAGGGTTTTGAGTTCTTTTTCAAAATCCTGAACACTGCTCACATGTTGTTTATTATGATGACGAGAAGGAGAATTATCTTTGATGACAGAGTTTTCGGTAGCATTGGAAAGAGTCTCTATAAGTTGCACCTGTTCGCTGAAGAAATTAGACCATGAAGTATCGTTATGCTGGAATTTTTTTATTTGAGACTCGATATTTTTTTGCAAGTACTCCACTCTTGATTTTCTTGCCAAAACATACTCTTGCGCAAGAGATGCGAACTCATCGCTAATGTATTCTTCAAGTTTACTTAATTGCTGAATTGACAACTGGGGGAGATTAGCGATCATTTCCGGTTCGAAGGGCCCGGTCATGTCTAATATACTTGAATCTTGTGGCTCCTGGGGTGGCAAATCTGCCGGAGGCGGGGACGAAATGAGGTCTCCTTGGGTATTGTCGATTTTGTTGCCACTTTGATGTAGATTCTCGCCATCCATTGTTTTGTTGCGAAAAGATGTCTAATCGATACACTGATGAAAAAGAATTTCGAGCAGCATAAAACCAAAAATGTTGCGAAAGCCGCGCATATTAGGCGGCCCAGAGAAGTTGTTTTCTGGGAGAGTGCGCTGACATTGATGGAAGCTGGGAAATCTTTATGCAAAATGAAGGAGGAAAAACAAAAAATTTTTGATAAGATATCGAAGTAAACTATATCGGGAAAGTAATACATAAAGCATAGCCGGGTGTATAATTAGGCTAGTCTGAATTTTGTTACTTTTTTCTTTCCGAAAGATCAACTCTAGGCCCGGTGGATTGGGCACAATAGATATCATGTTGTTGTTATCTGCTATTGATCACTCGAGCAAAATATGATATAAAACAGATGTTGTATACATACGCAATCTTATTAAAATCATTTCATTTTACATCTTTACATCTCCCTACATATCCTAAAAGGACCGAGAACACTTGCAATTCAGCTGCACCGCAGGCTCAGACCAGCTTGTCTCGTGACGACAAATTCTTCTTCATTGTAGCATTAAAAAGCTAAGATTCTCAGCTAGAAGATTTACGCCAAAACCTTGCTATGTAACCGACCGAAAATTATCTGTCTTCAGCCCATTCGTTCTCCTTACGAATAGCGGCCTCTTCCTCTGGACTAAAGTCGTTCACGATGTTGAACGTTTTTCTCAATTCCTCCGGAGACTTATGTTTGATCATTTCAGCAATTATCTTACATCCAGCATCCAAAAGCGGTCTGATGTTCAAATAGTTTGCGGCTAAGATGATTTCATACAACATCTCCTGATCGACCTTCAAGAAATTTCTGTCCCAGGAGTGCACTGGTGCCGACTTTCTGGCATCCTCATCGTCGTCATCAGGGAAAACCGTGTTTTTGTGATGCTCACACCATTCCAAAACTTTGCTCAACACATTGGCTCTGACGTTAGGTGTGGGAATTTCAAAATCTTCGTCATCCCCATCGTCCAAGTCTGGCTTCAAATCGGCGATCATGTTTTTGATCAAAACGGACTTGCTTGCGGCTTCGACATCCACAGGGAACTTCTCTTCATCGGAGGAAATAATGACAACCTTGGGCATTTTTTATTTTATTTGTGTGGGAATATAAACTGTTTTGCTGTTTAATCGCAAGGCGTACCTTGTTCACTTCCCAAAAGCAGCACCCGGTACGCGGCCCTGCATCGTTTCAGCGGGGCGCCTCTACCGAGTCAACACATGTTTGTTGAGAACAATAGAATTTACTCAGAACTAAATGAATGATGTTACTAGAAAAGTAAAGAAAAATTTGAAGCAAAGAATAGGTCAAATGAAGTTTATAGAAAACTCGCAATCTAAGTTGGTGATGAGATAATATTTCATGTTCTCTTAGTTTATTCGTAATACACACACACTGGTAAAATTTCACGTGTGCTGGGCCTCTCTGTCCTTCGAGTGCGCATCTTCACTCAAAATTCGAGTAGATGCTTGCACTGAATTCATCTAGCTCTTCAACGTCATTAATTCTATTTATGTAGACATTTCCTGTGATCTCGCCGTCAACGGAGTAACTTTGGGAATCGCCCAACATTCCTGATTGAACAGAAAGTTGGGCCAAAAATGTCGCAAGTTTATTTGTGCGGCCTATGATATGATCTGGATTGAGCAGGACCAGAATATTTTCACATAATGTTGAAATACCGCTTTGAACAAGCTTCGAAAATACATTCAGCGTGAAATCATTGGTGAAAATAAAGATGGTTTCGTTAATAAGTTTCACGATGTTCAGGTCTTTGTTTTCAAGGTCATTCACAAGTTCTGGATTTGTGCTCATAACTGTTTCTATCAAGTTGTCGTACTTAACGGGGAACACCAGATGCAAAATCGGGGAGTTCTTGTCTTCAATGATATCCTGATTAATCTCCGACAAAATTTGGCTGAAAGTGTCTATCGTCAACTCCGTTTTGGGGCTGAGGTCTGCGAATTTATGCTCGACCATTTTTTCGAGACGATTGGCAATATCCAACCAGCCACGATTGAGTAGCCACCAACTCAAGGATAAGTAGCTTTGCTCAATAAAGTAATCATATGATGACTGGGTGCCGCTCTGGGCCGAGCCACCCGCCATAGCTATAGCCAGCTCGAGATATGACCTTCGTGCAAGGATATTAAGCTGTAACCGTGTAAGTAAAAGTAAACCCGAAGACGAATAAACGAGGGCAAGAATACGAGCTATCGACTTTACTTTCAAATCATTCCATAGTTCTAATTTTGTCTTCGCCAAAAGTTGCTGCATCTGACCGGACTCGCCGGACGGAATTTCTTCTGAGTGTGCAAGTAGATTTTCAGCTGTAAGAGATTCACTCGTATCTCGATTGGCATTTTTTTTGCGCTTGAGTGCAGAAGTGATTGATTCTGTGGGCAAATGAGACATTATAGGGTGAGTGAGCACAGGTAACAACGCTAAGATTGTGAGATAGCAGTCAGTTTGCGTCTGTATAAATCGACGCTTGATCTGTTCTTTCACGTAGAGCTCTTGTTTCAAAGCATTTTGAAAGTTGCGGAATCTTTTAATGACGAACTGATAAAACAATAAGTACGCCGTGACCGAAGCGGCAGACGTGTAGGCAATTTTTCTTTTATGCCGGCGAAAGAACGCCGCTAAGCTTGAAAATACGGGCATTATATTGTGTCCTTATCGCTTGCGCTATCAATAATCTATGATCGTTTGTGTTTGGGTTTTGGAAGTTTGAGTTGAATGCGACCAATGTTTAATCTATGGAGTAGCCGGGCGTTTTTGGCATGTGCGCGAAAAGGGCACCGTAGTTGCCGATCTGCGCGAAAGCGGGGCGCTGAGATTATTGAAGCTTTCCTTTAGAAAATCACGTCATAGTTGTATATTTTCTAGAAGAGAGCAGGTTTGAGTGATAACTTTTAAAAACCACTTTAACGTAGAATATTTTTGGAGACAGAAAAATGAAACGGTGTGTGGACTTCGGAGACCCTTCATCAATTCTTGTTCTAACCAAAACAATGGACTTTGAGGGGAAGTTTCACGTGACGATCTTAGCGGTGGGGAGAACAAACATTTTAGCTGGAGATAATATTGCAGCAATCAACTCACTTAATAGCGGCACTGAGGTTCCTGCGAAGCAAAAAAAAAACACTCACAAGATATCATCTTGAAAAATATTAAAAACTCACGAGACATAATCAGTTGATAAATATTAATAAAAAAAATAATCTTTTGCCTACGGCGCAGTCCCAGATCAACAGGTAATCTGGAGGGTGGGTACGGCGTTTTGAGCTTGGGAGACCGATTGGAGTATTAGTCCCTGCCCTGTCCCGAATTTTGTTTTCGAAAATTTTTATTGTTAGGTTGCTCCATTTTATTATCAAATGAATTTCCATCACCTCTCACATTGAAACTATAGATCTTTGCTCTATTATTTTGCATAACACTACTTGAGTGTTAATTCACTTGGAACACACGTGGGGTTAATATTACTCAACATACATGCATATCGCCTGAGAATGAAAGGGGTAATTTAAAGGCCAAAACAATCACTGGAATCCAAAACATTCATGCATCCAATAAGCCCAAAAGGGTAATATCACGGAAATTAGTATCCAAAATCCGGCGAAAGTATTATTATTCTGCACCAACAGGGCCCACGTTTATCGGCCCGCTGAAGCCGCGTGCATAATTTTTCATTTTAATCGGCACGGCCCCACGCATGGCACGCATGGCACGCAATAAATCCATATCAATAGTGTGCGACAGTCCGAAAATGGAAAGTCGTTAATCCAAAAGTAATTTGATAATTTGATCCTGATTAGACTGATTGATCTATAAATAAGGGCAGAAATGCTGTTCTCAACCTGGCTCGTCCCATCTTTTTCCTCATAGACACTGGCCTAATACCATGAGACTCTCTGCTTTTTTCTCTACTCTCGCTGCTGCTCTTACTGTTACCGCCGCTCCAGTTGTTTCTAACAACGGAACTGTAGCAACTAACAAAACAATCTTGCTAACCAACGACGATGGCTGGGCATCCACCAACATCCGTGCCGCTTACAGATCATTGAAGAGCGCTGGCCACAACGTGATCTTGATCGCTCCAGCTCAACAAAGATCTGGTTTCGGAGGTCAATTCGCCTTGCCTACAAGCAAAAACTTGACTGCTGGGGGTGAGTTCAACTACCCACCAGCAGGATCGCCTTCTTGGGGACATGAAGACAATGACATGAACATCTGGTATTTCAACGGTACGCCTGCCTCATGTGTTGCCTTTGGCTTGAACTACATTATTCCTAAACACTTTGACAACAAGACTGTGGACTTGGTTGTTTCTGGCCCTAACGAGGGTACCAACTTGTCTCCTGGTTTCTATACCTTGTCTGGAACTATTGGTGCCGTCTACACTGCTGTGGACAGAGGTCTTCCCGGTATTGCTTTCTCTGGATCCATGACAAATAACTCTTTCTTTGTCGATGATCTCAGCAGACAAAATGACACCAACTTCGGCCCCAACATTATTGCCAGAAAGGTGGTTGACCTTGTGGATGCCTTGTTTGACTCCTTTGAGAACAGACCAAACTTACTCCCAGTCACCACTGGTATCAATGTAAACTTCCCACCTGTCGGAGAGCACTGCACTGACCCAGAGTATGTTTACACGAGAATGTCTGGCCTTGACTCTATCACCTCGAACCTTGTTTTCAATGAGACCACCGGCTTACCAGTCTGGAACTACGGTAAATACGATGCATTGACCAAGTGTGTTTTTGGTGACTGTGACTTGCCATCCGAATCCTGGGTCTTGTCTGAGGAGAAGTGTAAGACTTCCCTCAGTTTGTTCTCCATTGACTACGATGCTAGCTATAAGCAATCGCAAGCCGTCAAGTCCTTTTTGGCCCCAATTCTCTAAGAACGCATTGTGTAAACAATTATAGATACTATCGCTTAAGTTGTGATTCTTATTAGATACCCTTTTTGTATGAATTTCCCCAGAATATATTTTTCGAAAAAAAAAAGATGAAGTGGGATTGTAGATCACGTGACTATGGACCCCCGTTTGACGCGAGCCCTGCGCCTCTGCTAGATGCGAAGACCAGCTCGGCCCTGGACTGAAGGAGAAAGCAGTTATTTTCTCCAATTAATATATGTGACCACAAGGTTGAAGTGAAAAAAAAGTTCTTAAAGCTTCAAAAAATTCACCAGTCTTTTTTCTTCCGCTCATAAGCTATTCCTCTCAAATTTCGACTGGTAAATCCTCTCACCTTTTTATTGTTAATCCAGAGCAATTAAGCTATGGGGTAGGCGCTGTACTGCGGCTACCTACCCGCGTCCGCCCGAAGGCACCGTTCCCATTAAGCCCAGCCACCTTTTGCTTGCTCAAACGATAAGCCCCAATTAGCATTTTCAGGCTACTTAAAAACGCCAGAGTTTTGCCATAGGAACAGCTTCCTTCCTCGGTTGATACTTCAGCGCGTAGTAATTCACCTGCCTTTCACAATTGCCCAACTTAACCCCAGCATTCTCGGACTGCGTGGTATTTTTTTTTTCAACCTCCCCCCTTTCAAAGGCGCTCAATATACATAAAGAAGTCATGTCTACAAGCGCCGTCGACAATTCATCTCTTGTTAAAACCAGTGAAGCTGAAAAAACTCTCCCTTCATTTCAAACCACATTTCATGGGTCTCCTCAAAGCCAAAAGTCCACTGACAAAGACGCCTCTCCACCTCATGGATTACCACGTGATGAGTCGAGCGGTTTTATCTCATCTATCTTATCTGCGGCACATAATGCTGCCAATATAATGAAGCAGAAACACGGTGCATCGGTTGAATCTTTCCATGACCAGCTCTCTCCAAAACCATCAAACACAAGGACTGAGCGTCTGACGTCTATTTCGCGCCTGTCTAAAGGACTGGGTATAAGCATCAAAGACTCGTCATCAAGGAATCTCCCCGAAACTCCAGAAAACAATTCTTTGTCACCTTCAAATGTTCATTTTGAGTCTGTGCGTCACTCTCCTATCCATAGTTTGGGGGAAGGTGATCTCTCACTTCTTCATTTTGAGAAACGAAATTCATTGCATAAGCCATCCACGGACTCTGCTGAGGTTCCTGTGAAAGGAGGCATAATCACAACTGAGAGCAATTCAAACAAGCTTCTCGTATCTGGCACTCAGGACAGTAAGATTATTCGCCGTAAATCAGTTTCGAATGCATCAATTGCAGACACCGTGTCATCTGAGGGAACCATCGACACTAATGGCGCTGACAGTCATACATTTGATCCAAGTGAATTCTCAAATATAGATCTTGATCAGATTCTTGATTCTCCCAATAAACTTCATGTGCAGCCTAAAAAAGATAAGGAGTTCCACAACACATTCAAAAAGATACCAGCCAGCGAGCACCTTTTGGCAGATTTCTCATGCGCTCTCTCGAAAGACATATTGGTTCAAGGAAAGATGTATCTTTCTCCGAACTATATTTGTTTCAATTCAAATATTTTAGGATGGGTCACAAATTTAGTCGTTCCAATCCAAGAAATTATTCAAATCGAGAAAAAATCGACTGCGGTTCTTTTTCCAAATGGAATGGTCATTCGAACCCTACACCAAAAATATGTTTTTGCTACGTTTCTTTCTCGTGATACAACTTTTAACTTTATCACACAAGTCTGGCATAATGCCTTGCAAGACGGAAATCTGGTTGAATATCAAAAGCCTCGAAAGGCATCACAGAAAAGAAAGTTCACCTCAAGAAAATCTACAGCAGAAGGTCTGGAGATTGCAAATGATTTGGACTCAGATAGGTTGTTTAGTGAGTCAGAAGATGAAGACAAACTTCTACATTCCAGTGATGAAAATGATTTTACTTTCATGTCAAGATCATCGGAAAAAATTAAGCTGAAAAAATCCAGGAGATCCAGAAATAACACTTCCACTTCAGATCTGGTCTCTGAACTCGACCTGGACTCTGGTCTCACCAACTACAGCTCAAATGACTTATCTGCTACGAATGAGAAAAAAACAGGTAAGTCTTTCAAAGGATTTCCAAATCCCGGTCCTCAAACTCACTCCCCAACATCATTCGAGCATGAGAAAATTGATGGTGAAGTTGAAATTCTACAGCATACATTTTCGGCACCGTTAGGAGTTGTTTACAATTTATTGTATGGTTCTAATAGCTCTACCTTCATCAAAGTATTGGAAGATGGAAAGAACTTTGATATCACCAAAGAAAAGCTAACAGAACTAAACGATCTGCAGAAAGAACGTGAGTATTCGTATACAAAGCCTTTGAGTGGCCCTATTGGTCCCAAACAAACCAAATGCAACATCACAGAGACTGTGCACAAATATGATTTCTCCAGCTATTGTGAATTAGAGCAAATAACAAGAACGCCAGATGTTCCTCTGGGAAATTCTTTTAAGGTAAAAACTCGGTTCTATTTCAGTTGGGGTCCAAAAAATACAACCAAGTTGACCGTCTTTACTTCGGTTGAATGGAGCGCTAAGTCTTGGATCAAACTGGCAGTCGAGAAAGGTAGTTTGGATGGCCAAAAGTCTTCTATGAAAGTATTGGTAGACACTTTGGTTGAACTTATAAGCAATGGCAGTTCGGGAGCTGCCAGAAAAAAGAGGAAGGGAACAAAATCTGGTAGTCAATCTACAGCTAAAACGGTTGAAACGCCTATAGAAGAGTCCAAGCCTCAAAACCTCTCTGATCAAATACTCGAAATTATGGAGAAGATTGGACTGTCATTCCCATTACCGATTCCCATGATAAGTAACACAGCCACTGGTGGTCTTGTGTTATTCGTACTTTCTATGCTTTACTACTACATCCTCAGCTTCATTTTGGGAGGAAGATCCCATCTGATTTCTTCCGAGGCCGTTTTGAGCGGCGATGCTAGATACATCTTATTATCCCCTCAAGAGCTCTACCTCAGGGACGAACAATTGAGACGACAAAATGAAGCACAACTATGGGACTGGATTGTAACAAGAACTGGTGCAGAGAGGTTAGACTCGAATCAAGATAAAGTTGTGAATGAGAAATATGCTGATGAAAACTTCAGGGAGATGATGCGAATGACGAAAAAGAGGATTGATGCAGCATACCTCAACATTGTGTGACTGTAATGAGCTAGGTTTAAAAAGAATTCAAGGGCTGCTCAAAATTAGCTTAAAGTTATTCCATTAAAGCCAATCCATGTAAAACATTTGCAACTTTTTTTTTTTTTTTGAATTATCCTCCACTGAAGTAGTTGTTATCGCAAGTATACACTTGAATTTCAGTCCGTAATTACATTCTAAGTAATGCATAAGTGAAAGGAGGGGTATTACCATTATAGCACTTAAAGCTCACTTCAATTAGCCCAAGAAAAACGAAAAAGAGGACACGGAAAATTTTTTTGAAAAAAAATAAATCGAACAATAGACTAAGATTTGCAAGATGATTTGCGACTGTAGACGAAGAATTTGACGAGGTGAACAAAATTAAAGATGAACTTTGAGCAAAGGCCAAAAGAAAAAAAAAAAAAAAAAAAAAAAAAAAAAAAAAAAAAAAAAAAAAAAAAAAAAAAAGGATGCGCGAAAGGAAGGGAAGAAAAAAGAAACTGAGTAACCCTATGATATTTTCCTAAGCCGCAAGAAACCTCACTTATAAAGACCATCTCAACACGCCAAATCTTGTGACAATTTATCGAGATCCGAACAATCATTATTGCTGAGTCTATCTTGGTTTTAGTTTCTTTTCTATCAGCCAGGTTTATCTGGGTCCCGGAGCGAAACAATTAACGCTAACTGACTCATCGATCTGACACTGCTCCAATTTCTCCTTTCCCCACTTCCTTTTCGTCCCCGATCCTTTTTTAATTGACCTTTTTTCCTTTCTTCTTCTTTTTTTTTTCTGCAGGTTTGATACCTGAAAATATTTCAACCTGAAAATCTTTCCTAACAAAAGGAGCTTTCAATTGTTGGTCTTGATCAATTTTCCGCATTTCATCACTTCAATTCTCATTCAGCCTCTTGAAAAGCTTTCGCCATCACATCCACAAGAATAATACCAACTAGGAAATACGAATACAGGAGATGCTTTTACATCATTTTATATCGCTATTTCTCCTCGTTGTGTCCGTTTTTTCAAAAACACTAAAAAAATCTGTTCCAGAGTCCACACTCTCGGCAAAAAACGACTTGCAGCCAGGTGAAAATCTCGTCAATAGCATATCTCCACTCGAAACACGGGCGCTCTCTGACTGGCTGCTTACAGATCTAATAATTGCTAGTGATATTGATGGAAACCTACATGGTATAGAGCGGAAAACAGGTGCATCGATATGGACTCTACCTATTAATGAACCATTGGTGCAAATCCTGGGCAACCATTCTAATGAAGATCCAAAATCTAATCTTCTATGGTTTGTTGAACCCTTTGAGGATGGGTCGCTTTTCTATTTCTCCCCGGGATTTGGTCTCAACAAGCTTCCTACCACGATCAAAAACTTAGTGATGGAATCACCTTTTTCTCTCAATGGTGATGACAAAATCTATACCGGCACAAGAAAGACATCGCTTTTCACGCTCAATAAACTTACTGGTGAAATCACAAAGCAATTCGGTCTGCAAGCGAATCCGGAAGCATGTCCGACTTCTAATAAATACCATGGCTTGGACAAGACTTCAAACGACGACACAAATCATATCATGTTGGGGAAAACAACGTATGAACTTTCAATACACTCTAAGGCAGATTCTAATATTGTTTGGAATGTCACTTACTCTCACTGGGGCCCAAATAATATTGATAACGATTTAATGGTTCAAAACCGGCATTCTGTCGACAAGTTATATTTCACGCCTTTCCATGATAAGTCGCTATTGGCTCTAAGTCATAAACTGGGTGCACCCGCATGGATGAGTAAGCTACCGTCAATGGTAGTCAATGTTTTCGATATTTTCACACATCGCACCAATGGGAATTGTGTAGCTATTCCTCATCCAGCCAAGGAGTTCAACCAGTTGCAGCATATTGCGGACGGGACCGATGCGTCTTATTTTGATTTGTGCTTTCTCAATAAAACAACTAAAAGCTCCCAATGGTTTGCCATGAGCTATGCAAACTTTCCCGCTCTCATCAAGTCTTCTCCCACATCTCCGTATCAAATGGCTTTGCAGCAATACGAGAAAGGCTTTTTGGATCAACTGGCCATTGACAAAATGCGCAATCTCAAAGTTCTGGGGCATGAGGCAGACTTCTTTATACGCGGAACTCATAAATTTGGATCCCTAACCTCTTCCAACTTTTATCAGCCAGGGGTTAAATTTGAAAGAGATGAATCCAAACTTATTGGTGATGGCTCATATGAGCTTATTAAGCCATCGTCTTGGGCCTCAGGTGGTCTGCAGCCACCAAGTATTATTGAAGGTATCTTTTTCCCCTCCCCTGAAAACCCCGTGAAGAACGATGTATCGATCGGCAGAGAGCATCAAGAATTGCAGGATACTCGCCAACAAAAAAAGGAAAATTTGCCGATTGCATACCAAAAGCATAATAGTCCATTCGATCTGGTACCAGTGCAAAATGTGCTGATGTTGAGGCGAATCACTGAAGACTTGGTCGTCATGTTCACCCTCATATGTTTTCTCATGGCATTTGTCAAGATCGCCCAAAAGTTTAAGTATTTAACTCCTGAGCGCAGCAAAATCGTTGACACTGTGGGGGAATTGAGACTGTCTAGGCCTGAGCTGAACAAAGCCGACGAAAGCGGCATATCACCTATGCTTGAAGCTTCATCAAGAGATGCAGTTGCATTTATTGGGTCTTTTGGAGAGAGCGGATCGAAGGGGCTGGACAGAACTTCGCAACTCGAAAAAAGTAATGGAATTGCATTTAGCTCTGGTGTTTCTGTCATTGATGGAGATGAAACAGAAACAAGCGAGCTGGTACTCAAGGCTGACGATAATCTGGATAGTCAGGAACCTATGTCACTCTCAAAAAAGAAAAGAAAGAGAGGTAGCAGGGGTGGCAAAAGAGGAGGCAGGCTGAAAAAGTCTATGCAAAGTGATGAAGAGGAATCACCCGCACCATTCCAATCGGAAGATACTACTGAGACAATCACTGTGGATGAAGACTTTGGAGAAACTGTAGATGATACTGTTACTCCCACAATTTCTCTAGTGAAAACATTTGCCAAACCAGACAACGAATTGAAAAAGCTTCAAATTGATAACAATTTGGTTATCTCTAATAAAGTTTTGGGATATGGATCTCATGGAACGGTTGTTTACGAAGGAACTTTTGAAAACAGACCAGTAGCTGTCAAACGGATGCTTTTTGATTTCTACGATATCGCTAATCATGAGGTTCGTCTACTACAAGAGAGTGATGACCACCCCAATGTCATTCGATACTTTTGTTCCCAGTCAAATCTTAAGGAGAAATTTCTCTACATTGCTTTGGAACTTTGCGTTTGCTCCTTGGAAGATCTGATCGAAAAACTGAGGTTGCATTCACAAAAGCTTAGACTCGATATGTCTAATAGGAACGATTTATTGCATCAATTGGCAAGCGGACTTGGGTATTTGCACTCCTTGAAAATTGTGCACAGAGACTTGAAGCCTCAAAATATTCTTTTAGGAGAAAGATCGAAGAAAGATAAGCATTTGGGAAAACTGAGCCCCAGATTACTCATCTCTGATTTTGGTTTGTGCAAGAAGTTAGATGCTGATCAATCCTCTTTTGGCGCCACCATGCATAATGCTGCTTCTGGAACTTCAGGCTGGAGAGCGCCTGAGCTTCTACGCCCAGACGAATATCCAGTATCGCCCCATGTTCCCTTCTCATCCGATGATATTGACCAAATGACCTTTACACCTATAGGAAATGAAAAAAGATTAACCAAGGCAATTGACATTTTTTCTCTCGGTTGTGTTTTTTTCTATATCTTATCGGATGGATACCATCCCTTTGGTGACAGATATTTGAGGGAGGCCAATATTATTAAGGGACATAGTGATTTATCCATGTTGGTTAAACGCTGCCCTGCTGATTATGTTGAAGCTATGCATTTGATTAGCCTGATGATCCAAAACAATCCCAAGCACAGACCTGATACCACTGCTATTCTTAAGCACCCATTCTTTTGGAACAGTGGCAAAAAATTGGAGTTTCTTCTCAAAGTCAGTGATCGATTTGAGATTGAAAAAAGAGATCCCCCTAGTGACCTTCTTCTCTCTCTCGAGAGGGTCAGTCACAAGGTTCACCAAGGTGACTGGCTCTCGAGGTTTGATTCGGACTTTACTGAAAATTTAGGCAAATACCGAAAATACCATACTGAAAAGGTTATGGATTTATTGAGGGCTTTGAGGAACAAATATCATCATTATAATGATATGCCCTCAGAGTTGCAAAGACAAATGAGTCCTTTGCCAGCTGGTTTTTATCTGTACTTCAATCAAAAGTTTCCACATCTTTTGATGGAGATATACGCTGTTGTGGAAAAACACTTACAAACGGAACACATGTTCCATGAATTCTTTTAGGTACTAAAATTTTATGCATTTAACTATCTGAGCTGTAGCTATCTCTTTTGCTTCTTTGACTTAGTGACTTTGTAAGATTGATTTCTCTTAGGAGGTATCGTCTTCTTTGCCGATTTATCACTATTTTTGTTCTCCCCTTCATCTGCAAACTTCGTGTGTGTGCCTTTGAAATTCGCCGAGCTGATAGCTGGTGATTTTAGGCTATCTGGAGCAGCGTTTCCGCCAGTTGTTCCCAATGTGCGCTGAAGGAACTGGTTGGCTGCCTCGGCCGACTTTTCAGAAGTCTCATTTTTCTTGGTGGCCGAAATCTCTACTTCCTTGAGTGTTCTCATGGAGCTTTTGATTCTGGAAAGCTCTTTCATTATGGGATGTGTTTCGGTTTTGATCCCTAAAACCTTGATGTATGCAAAGAGAATTGAAATAACCGTGTATAAGTGTGAATGATAGATTTTAACTTTTTCCTGTGGCAGCAGACACTTGGCGATAGCATCTTCAATCTTATTGGAGAAAACGGGGTCCAATGAGTCACTAAGGTTGTCTATCGAGGCTTCTAACGACCTAACAAATGCACTGATATCTTCTAGTTTTTCCATTATTGAGGTGGAAGGTGTGGTTAGCAAAAGTAATATAAAGAAATATGGCTTCGAATTATTAGCGGATATCTTAAACAATGAAAAAGATTTTTTTTTTTTTCTAGTGGATCTTGATTCAAGAATTATACCTAATGGTTTAATCTCAGACAAAGGGCGACTTTAGAGATGGTTTTTTCCCTCGGGGAGTGCTCACCTCGAGAGACCTACATGCTCATCGCGAAATTTTCAACTATCACCAGTCGAATTGCACCTTAAGTTAAGCAACGAGGAATTGAAACATGGCTGGCCAAAAAAAAACAGCACCTAGAAGTAATAGGGAAATTCTTACTGGAGGTAGCAAATACCGTAACAAGCAAGTCAAGAAGTTTGGTGTGGACGAAGTTGTCTTTGATAAAGATTCTCGGCATGAGTTTTTAACAGGGTTTCACAAGAGAAAGGTGGAGAGACAAAAAAAGGCCAAAAAATTTCACGAGGAACAGGAAAGGCTCGCCCGGATTGAGGAAAGAAAACAAATCAGAGAAGAAAAGCAAAAAGAGTTTGAGGCAAAACTAGAGGAGTTGAATGATTCCAAGAAATTTGATGTCAACGAGATTTTGAAAGAAGAGAATGACAACGAACTGTGGGAGGGTTTTGGAAGTGACAATAAGGATGAAGAAGATGACGATAAAAATTCCTCGGATAGTGACTCTGATAATAAACCCTTAAAAGGTATTCTCCAAAAGAAGGACATCTACAAAATCGACAACCCTGAAGCTTTGGGTGATGCTGTGGTTGATGAGGAAACCACGGTGACGGTTGAGGCTCTTGACAATCCAAACTTTGCTAGAGTCGGACAGTCTTCCTTAGACCTCGTGGCCCAGTCCAATAATGTAAATCTCAGCAAATCGGAGGAGATCTTAGAGAAGTCAATTGAGCGCGCCAAAAAGTATGCTGTCGTTTGTGGCGTCTCCAAGCCCCAGCCGAAACAAAAGAAGAAGAAGTTTAGATACTTAACGAAGACTGAGCGGAGAGAAAACAACAGGAAAGCGAAGTTGAGTAAATTAAAAAGCAGAAAGAGAGAATAAATAATGTGCATATGGGAATAAACTTTGGGTTCAGATGTAATGATTTATATTCAACCGGCTGTAATACATGGTTATCACATGAGACATATTTGCAAAAACTTCTTTGAATTTGACCAAATGGTTACATGCCGCTAGTTCCTTTCTATGACGGGATTATCATAGAGTTGATGCAAGTTCAATTCGCTCCCTTTTCTGGTGAGTGTTGCGCGAGACCTAGCTTTCGGGGTGTCTCATCACTCCGGGTAATCGCGCGATAAATTGCATACAAAAAAAAAACTCCTACATTGTTTTCGACTTAGGCCACTCACTTTTTCTCCACTCCAAAGATTGATGAATATTTGAATTTCAAAGCTATCCGCGAGATAGATTTGTTTTTCTGGTGTGATCAGTCAAAACGTATGTGAATTCTTTTGAGTAATTCTTGCTGTTACAATGATGACAAGTTGTCGCCCCAGACGGAGGATCCTTTTCAGGACTATGACCGATTCGATTAACACTGAAAATTCTGATATGTTAACATGCAAGATTTATTTATTTTTATCTTCTTCCTAAGAGGCACAACTAACAATTATAGAGATCAAATAATAATTTCATTTATATTACATGGAACCAACGGCTCATTTAATTTGCTCATGGATGAAAGTAACATTAAGTTGTAAATGTCCAATCACTGTAACGCTTCGCTTCCTTGTAAGCAGCTGTATTTAATTTTTCATGGTTATTCTCTTCTTAGATTTTCTACTTTCTTATAGTATCTGTTGACTGTTCACTAGTTGTGAACCTTTGGTTTAGTTACCTCTTCAAATCAGATGCTTTAGCATTTGGGTTTTTTAGTGGGCCCCTTCATGCGCTTACAATTGAAAAGAATGTGTAATCTTATTCGTGTCTCGAACTTTACATACTTATTCTCACTTTGTTTCTAATGTCCGACGAACATGTGTGCCGGGAGCAAACTTTGCTCCACTCGTCGAAACGCGCTGCGTCGGAAGAAGTAACACACTCTAACTAAAGCGCGCTTCGTTTAAGGCAAGAAGTTGAAATCGTTTCATTTCACTGAAGAAAAATGAGCAGCCGGAGTTTATCTCCAATAACATTCGACAATGTGATCCCCTTGCCGCATCGTGTGGCCGTGATGTTTCAATTGGGTGTCTTTCTATGGTACGCCTTGGTGGGTGTCATATACTATGGCTTTCATATCAACTGCTTAGCTCTTTTGAACTTTGCATATTCACCACACAAATACTCAGATGATAACCACAATAACCAAGCAGTTACTGGGGAAATGGCCACCATCTCTTCTGCAGACGTCGGCGAAAATGTTATCCTTCTACTGGGAATTCGCAAAACGGTGGTCAAGACATTCACATTTACATCGTCGGGTTTGATTGCTTACTGGTGTTGTCTCGTTCTAGTACCTGATCTGTCCATTCTTGAATTTACTGCTAATTCCTTGCCCATGGTTTTGCTTCTAGTATCATTTTACGTGACCTTCAGAAAAGGAACTACTATGGGGCAGAACCGATTGAATACTTCATTAAAAAGGATTCTTTTGGGAAAGATCAACTCTGCAACCATGAGAACAAATGATATTTTGATTTCCGATTCTTTGACCTCCTACTCAAAAGTTATAAACGATTTGATTTCATTTCTATGGGTTATGTTGATGCCCACTGGTGTTTCTTACAATAATAAGGTAGAAGCATTGGTCTTGTCCTATCCAGCCCTTGTCAGAATTAAGCAATGTTGGTACGAGTATAGAATCACTAATCAGAGGCAACACATTCTTAATTTGCTTAAATATTCAGCCCTGTTAGGTCCTATTCTTGTCAATTTGCTCATTAAAATTAATATGGAACTATTGCCTAATGCAGATGGCTCACAAAGATTGAACACATTGAATTGGTGGTGGTACATCCTTCTGGCTGTCAGTTCGACATATCTGTTCGTTTGGGACGTGAAAATGGATTGGGGATTTGAAGCCTTCGACTTCATTTTTAGACTGAATAACGGAAACACCCTTTTCTTGCGGAGTACTAACAAATTGATCTACAAGACCTATCTTGGTTATTACTTCGTGATTATCTTCGACTTTGTGATTAGATTCATCTGGGTGTTCAAGGTGTTTGTCATCAAAGAAACCGAAATTGAAATGAGACTACAGAATCGCGTCGGTAAGTTTTTGTTTGGCTACAATTACTTATCGCTTGGATTTGCAATTTTAGAAGTCCTTGAAATCTTCAGACGGTGGCTTTGGTGTTTCATCAAACTAGAAAGCGATCTTGTTAAACTACAGCTCAGAGATGACTTTGCTAGGGCCATGCCTTTGGCCAACTTGAAAATAAACTAAGCCACTCTATTGGCCACTTTTTTTTTTTTCGTCATGTATGAAGCCATGGCGATTCTCAATATACACTCGCTTTGAAAAAAAATTGTACATGTATTCAACGTATGAATTATAACTTAAACATAATGCTAGCGGGATAATAGCAACAATACACTCAGGCGGAGTTGTTCTCGAGCCATTTCTGTGCACCTTCTCTCCAGGCAAGATCAGCCTTTGGACTGAGTCTGTTCTCGGAAGCCCACTTATATTTCAAAGGGGACTTAATCCACACGTATGTGGCAACGAAAGTACCCATGGCCGTGATGGCATAAATATTTAATGGAGGTGAATGGGCCATATTTAGAATTTGTATTAGCTTAAAACTTAACGTATAGATGACCAAGCCTATATTTTGAGACTCTGGTTGGCGGATTGGTTTTGCCTGTGCACGACCACGGACTGTGTGTGGTGTTGAAGCCGTGATTGGCACATGTGGTGCGGTCGCTCATAAGGTTGCGCTATAACTGTGAAGACAAAAACTAGATGTAGGATATCGATTGTATCAATTTTTACAAAATATCAAGTTTTATGAAATGAGAAGTGATTAATTGTTTTTCTATTCCTCTTTTTGTACTCATTTGCGGAGTCGACTCTGACGGTCTATCAAACAACAGCATTGTAATCGCTGCTGACTCTCGGAGGGATTTTGAGATACCTAGGAATCTTCAATCCTTTGAAGTACAGCCTTAAAGTCTTCCAAAGCCTGGTATGCATTTCCTGAAGTGATGGAGTATGTGGCTAAGGAAACACCCTTCTCCCAAGTATCACAAAGACCGGTTACAACTGCAAGTGCAGCGGCGTTCATTACGATGTAGTCCACTAAAGCATGGTTACCTTCTTCTTTAACCTCATAAATTGGGTCATCTTGACGTAAGATGCGACACAAAATGTCAGCGTTTTCCTCTGGAGTTCCACTTTTCACCAGGCTCAAGCTGTGCTCAGGCAAGCCGAAATCTTGGGGAGAGATGGTCATTTTTGAGATCTCGCCTTTGGTATCAATCAACCAGCATTTAGTGTTTCCAATCGGCGATATTTCATCAAGACCAATTTCTCCGAAAACCACCATTGTTTTTTCATGAACATCTGACTTTTTCGCCAATTCCGCGGCAGCCTTAGCGTATGACTCACCAAGCTGCTCCGAGAAGACACCAAGAATTCTTGCACGGATTGGAATTGGGTTCAAAAGAGGACCCAAAATATTAAAGATTGTTGGTACACCAAGCTGTGCACGAAGAGGCGCAACCTTGGCCATGCCAGGGTGGAAGGCAGGCGCAAATAAAAAACAAAAGTTGGACTCGCTCACAATACGTGGGGTAGTCGTTTTGTTGACAGCTGAAAGATCTACACCCAAAGATTTGAGCAAGTCACCAGAGCCAGAAGATGAGGTGGACGCTTTACCACCATGCTTACACACATTAAGTCCCATTCCAGCCGCCACGATCGCTGCAGAAGTAGAAACATTAAACGTGTTCTGGCCGTCTCCACCCGTGCCCACAATATCTATGTAGCCTGCGGAATTGACTTCGGACTTGGGTATAATATCGGAAAACTCTAAAATAGTCGAAACCGCGGCAGCAATAAACTCTGGTTCATGGTCCAATCCTCTCATTCTGAGAGCCGTAAGAAATGCTGCTGTTTGAATGTCGCTAGGAACGCCTTTGAAAATGAGTCTGAGCACACTAGCAAAATCATCTGGGGTGAGATTCGGCGGCTGAAGAAACAAGGATTTTATATATGGTGTAAGCACATTTTTTGACGACATTTTTGGTAGAGTTCAGAAGTTTCTGATGCGGTGAATAATTGGGATTTGAGATATCGCGTATGGCCATGGTGTAATTAATCTCGCATTTCTTTGTGTGTTTGGCTGCAAGCTGCGTTCCAAAGAATATGAGAAATATGTAATCATAGATGGTAAAATGTTCGTTCATTAAATTATCATCTTAAAACCTTTAAAGTTTTAAGTGTTTCGGCTTAAACGAAGATGAAAATGATATTGGAATTAACTCTTACTTGTTTCGAATTTTGTTCACTTCCGGCTGCCTTTTAAACAAATTCATTTTTGATTTTTTTCTATAGGAAATCAAAAACAACTAATAATAATAATAAAAATGAAAAGATTTCCACTTGAGTAAAATTTTTTTGAAATTAAGAGAAAGTCAAGTCAAAAAACTCTAGAGATAATAAGATATTTTCAAAAAGGCTGGTCACGATACGACCGTTGTTAAACCTGTGAAAGCGTCAGCTAGTTCATGCCTGCTGCGCGAGATAATAACCACACGTTGTGCCTTTTCACGCAGATCTAAGATTTTTATTTTTGAATGATTCACTTTAAATACTCCTAAGAAAAGATTTTACAGTTCCTCTAATTTTCTGGCACAAAATCCTATGCTTTTGCTGTATTTTGATATGTCCATTGCCCGAGCGACTGCAAACTGCCCTTGGACAATCGTGCGGGAACCAGAACTGAAAAATTTGTTCTATACAAACTGCACTGAAAGTTTGGGCTCAGATCTCACTAATAAGTTGCAGACGTAGTACACACATCCGAATTCTTAATAATGTTGAGGCTATTAACTAAGGGTCGGGCTTGCAGGGCTCTTCGTATGCCATCGATGGCTCGTGTCCCTGCTGCAGCATATCACTCTTCAGAACTAGACAAGTCGCTCGGAACCAAATACGAATCGCTCACAGACTATGGCTCTTACAAAAACAGCATCTTCACACATAGATTGCCAGAATCTACCGCACAGCAATCACCTCCTTTGACTGCATTGCACACACGTTTGCGCTTGCCTGAATCTTACTCCTTTTCAACCTTGTCACAAGCACTTAATTTGGATAAATTTGGAGGGTTGGCAAATAACTTCGGCCTCAACACTTTGGGCAAAAACTTCCTTTCATATTACGTGACAGAGTCCTTGTTGATGAAATACCCAAGACTTCCTATGGCTGTACATAATGCTGCATGTGATGCATACATGGGCTCTGAGGTTTTGGCAGAAGTCGGAAAGAGTTGGGGTATTGAAATTGACAAGACCTCCAAGTTGCAAAAGCACCTTGCTAATGAGCCAGAGGCCTTGCAATACGGAAAATTGAGATTTATTTTCGACCAGCACAAAGAGAAGGCTCAGGAGTCTGGTGTGTACGAGCTAGCCAGCGAGGAGATTTCTTCCTATAATGAGGCTTCGTTGACTTTCTTGACCAAAGAGCAAGAAGCATATGCTTCTGCTGTGAGAGCCATTATTGGTGGCTACTACACACATGTTGGCGAGGCTGCCACCAAGGAATTTATCAACAAGCACATCTTATCCAGAAACATCAAATTATCGGAGATGTTTCAATTCAGCAAACCAACCAGAGAGTTGACAAGAATTTGTGAGAAGGTTGGACTTGATGCTCCACTTGAGATCAGACTTATTGCTGAAACAGGAAGATTGTCTGCCCATGCCATCTATGTTGCTGGGGCTTTCTGTGGCGGAGAGAAGTTGGGCGAAGGTTTGGGCTCATCTTTGAACGAGGCGAAGACGAGATCAGTCATCAATGCATTATTATCCTACTACTTATACACTCCCATCAACGAAGAAGGCAATGATATCAAATTGCCAAGTGACGACAATTACAAATTTGAAGGCATCGTTGGCCTGGGCGACGTTACGATCTGAGCACCTTGTACATATATAGTGTAAATTAACACCGGAAATCCACGCACCTATCGAGATCTAAGAGCTTTTGGAACACGTATCATCAAGTTTCTTTTTTTTTTTTTTTTTTCAATAAGATTTCTTGGGAAGATCCCATGTAAATCAACTGGCCCCGCCGCTTCTTCAAACTTTGATGGGCCCAGGTGTTGTGCACATAGTGCACGTCTTCCACGACCATCGCTCGCGGCCACATGTGCTGGGTCGGAGTCAGACTAATTTGGGGAAAATAGTGAGGATCGCATCTAAATCGTAGACAGGGAAAAAAAAAAAAAAAAAAAAAAAAATTAGATACAATAAATTGCACCGACATTCCTCCGATTATCATTTCGAGAATCTCTATATTCGAAAAATCCTTATTTGACTGATTTCACCATGTCCAACTTGAACATTCTTATTGTTGGTAACGGTGGCAGAGAACATGCCATTGCCTGGAGATTGGCCCAATCTGCTACTGTCAAGAAAATCTATGTTGCACCCGGAAACGGTGGTACCTCCACTATTGGCGACAAGGTTGTGAATGTGCCTGAGTTATCCAGCTCGCAAAAAGATTTCGACGCTTTGCAAAAATTTGCTCTTGCCAACGAAATCGGGTTGGTGGTCCCAGGTCCCGAGCAACCTTTGGTTGACGGCATCTCTACTGTCTTCACCAAAGTTGGCATTCCTGTTTTCGGCCCTTCGGCCAAGGCTGCTGTGATGGAAGGTTCCAAAGCTTTCTCCAAGGTTTTCATGGACAAGCATAACATCCCCACTGCCAGATTCAAAAACTTCACCAACGTGGAGGATGCCAAGAAGCACATTGAAGAAATCGATTACAAGATTGTCTTGAAGGCAGATGGTATTGCTGCTGGAAAAGGTGTCTTGATTCCAGAGACCAAAGAGGAGGCCTTGGAGGGCTTGAATGAGATCATGGTTGCAAAGAACTTTGGCGCTGCTGGTGATGAAATTGTCATCGAAGAGTTTTTGGAGGGTGACGAATTGTCCATCTTGACTATCACCGACGGGTACTCTTTCTTCAACTTGCCTGCCGCTCAAGACCACAAGAGAATTGGTGACGGTGACTCGGGATTGAACACTGGTGGTATGGGTGCATATGCCCCAGCCCCAATTGCCACACCCGAGGTGTTGGCTAAAATCAACGAGACCATTCTTAAGCCAACCATCGATGGTATGAGAAAGGACGGTTACCCAATGTGCGGTGTTTTGTTTACCGGCATCATGTTGTCGCCCTCCAAGGTTCCTAAGGTCTTGGAATATAACGTCAGATTTGGCGACCCAGAGACTCAAACAGTGTTGCCTTTGTTGACCGACGACACCGACTTGGCCCAAGTCATGCTTGCCGCTGCCGAGCACAGATTGGATTCCGTCACTATCAAGACCAAGGAAAACACATACTCCACCACTGTCGTTATGTCTGCTGGAGGCTACCCAGAGGCGTATGCCAAGGGTGACGAGATCACTGTCAAGACCCCTCCAGCTGACACATATATCTTCCACGCCGGTACTGCCGAAAAAGATGGAAAGATCGTGACTGCCGGCGGAAGAGTCATTGCTTCTACAGCCACTGCTTCTACGCTAAGAGGATCTGTTGACAACGCCTACGTCGGTGTTGACCATGTTTCCTTCAACAAAAAATACAACAGAAAGGATATTGCCCACAGAGCATTCAGAGACGCACAGAAGACTAATTCTGGAATTACCTATGCCGAAGCAGGTGTTTCGGTGGACAACGGTAATTTGTTGGTTGAACAAATCAAGGCTAAGGTGAAGTCCACTGCAAGAGCTGGTGCTGATTCGGACATTGGTGGTTTTGGTGGTTTGTTTGACCTTAAAGCTGCCGGTTACGATGGTGCTGACACCCTTTTGGTCGGTGCCACTGATGGTGTTGGTACTAAATTGAGAATTGCTCAAATCATGGACATCCATGACACCGTTGGTATTGACTTGGTGGCCATGAACGTCAACGACTTGGTCGTGCAAGGTGCCGAGCCTTTGATCTTCCTCGACTACTTTGCAACAGGTAAGCTCGATGTCAATATCGCTGCCAAATTTGTGAGCGGTGTCGCTGATGGTTGTATCACGGCCGGCTGTGCCTTGGTTGGTGGTGAAACTTCTGAGATGCCTGGAATGTACGATGAAGGCCACTACGATACCAATGGTACGGCTGTGGGTGCCGTTTCCAAGTCCAAGATCTTGCCAAAGATCAGCGAGATGCAGGCCGGCAATGTTTTGATTGGATTGAAGTCGGACGGTGTGCACTCAAATGGATTCTCACTTGTGCGTCACATTATTCAAAAGACTGGTCTTGACTACAAGTCTGTTGCTCCGTGGACTGACAGCGGAAAAACCATTGGTGAAGAGCTCTTGGTCCCAACAAAGATTTACGTGAAGCAGCTTCTTCCATCAATCAAGAAGGACTTGTTGCTTGGAATGGCTCATATTACCGGCGGTGGATTGGTGGAGAATATCCCACGTGCATTGCCTAAGAACTTGCAAGCTCAAGTTGACTTGAGCACCTGGGAGGTGCCAGCCATCTTCAAGTGGTTCGGTAAACAAGGTCAAGTGCCAATTACAGACTTGTTGAAGACCTTGAACTTGGGTATTGGTATGGTTGTGATTGTAGAGAAGACCAAGGTCGATGCTGTCCTCGAAGAGCTTAGAAACGCTGGCGAGGATGCTGTTGTTATTGGTGAGTTGAAGGAGAAAAACGCCGACGAGGAGGCTTGTATTGTTAACAATGTTGACGGACTTTACTGAGTATAGTCTACTGATTCTCACGAGGTGAGGATTTGAAATTAAGAATAAATAAATGAGAATGAATTTTTTTTACTAGATATCGATGAGTGGGATTGGAAAGTTTATTGTTAACTTAACGTCGCATGCCGTCAGGTTACTGTTTCCGTTGAGTGTCGCACATATTCCGTCGGTGGCTAACCGCATTGTATGGATATAAGCGGATAAAAGATGCGAGTCATCTCACGTGCAATGGCATGCACACTGGCCGAAGGTTAAGAACAAACGTGTCAGTGCTTCTAACTGCGGAAAACTGAAACAACTAGACATCAACTGTCCCTGTAAAAAATCACTCTTTCGTACTTCTAGTGCAGTACTTCTCTTATTACATAAAAAAAAAATAAGCTCACTTAGCCCAGAATAAGTTTTCAAAGGGCCGTATTGACTCCGAGCCCTTGTGCAAGATAATTAAGATTACGGATTTAAAATGCAGTTTTGCGCGGTGGTTGCTTATTAATTCTGTATGAAGGCGCCTTCTTCGGGAAACCCTTCAGAGCACCTTCCCAGCCTGAAAAAAGGACAAGAACTGACTATTCATAGCCAGGCGTGCCCATAGTTGTTGCAGATCCGGATTTAAAACAGATTTTTGTAGATTAAGGGAAAATTGTTTTTCGTTATTAATTCATCCCTGCTTCTTATTTACTCCGCATAGATCAAGTCGCCCGGGCCCGCATACGAACATGGGATTGTTATCGCTTGGCACGCCTCTTGACTGGCACACTTCCAGAAAGCACAACGAGCACGTTCGTGAAAATGGTATCTCCCAGCTAATTAATATTTTCCGCCAGCACTCTGGAAGATCAAAAGATCACTTTTTTTGGGGAGACGAGGTTGAGTACATGCTTCTTGACATTGATCGTGAAAAAAAGACTGCCAAGCTCGCCATTGATAAGGATTCGATATTAACCGATTTGAATGATCCTCTGAAGCCAGAAATCTACGGAAAAGCAGTGCAGAACAACGTCAGTTTTCATCCCGAATACGGGCGGTATATGATTGAAGCAACCCCATTAAGGCCCTACGATGGCACACGTCTCAGCGACTTTCTGTACGTTGAGGAAAATATGAACAAAAGAAGGGAAATCGCCCAGTCGGAGCTTCCCGCGCACATTGTGCCATTGACTTTTACTGCATTTCCACGTATGGGATGTGGAATTTTTACTTCTCCGGCGGCCAAGCCCATTGGACCAGCCTCGCAATCATTGTTTCTCCCCGACGAAATAATTAATAGGCACGCGAGGTTTCCCACATTGACCGCCAACATTAGAAAAAGACGCGGGCGTAAGGTTGCCATCAACTTGCCTATTTACCCGGATGTGAACACAAAATTGTTGGATGACTCAATTCCGCACCGGGACTTATTTCCATCCGATAAAGAACCATGGCTTGGTGCCTCCAAGCCTGGACACGTTTACATGGACTCTATGGGATTCGGAATGGGCTCTTCGTGTCTTCAAGTGACCATGCAGGCCTCTGATATCGAGCAAGCTCGGTACTTGTATGACAGTTTGGCCCCTCTTACTCCAATCATGCTTGCCATTTCTGCCGCGTCTCCAATGTTTAAGGGATTTCTTGTGAACCAAGACGTGAGATGGAATGTCATCAGTGGTGCCGTGGACGACAGAACTTTTGCTGAAGAAAACTCTGAGCCGTTCACCGGATATGACTTGTTTGGTGGTTTAGATGTGGCGCAGCTGTTGAAGCAACACGTGGAACGCTTGGGTGGCGGTCCGGGTGTTAATGGCGATAAACTCATCAATGCTTTTGGTGACACCTCAATGCACTGCGTAGATGGAAAGCCCATCCAAAAGCTTCCTAAGTCGCGGTACGAGTCCATTGACTCGTACTTAAGTGACGAGAAGTACCATAAAGGAAGTTCATACTTCAAGAAAGACTACAATGACCTTTACTCCCCTATCAACAAGAAAATCTATGATCGACTCGCTGAGGATAAAAATTTCGACCCACTTATGGCCCAACATTTCGCCCACTTGTTTATCAGAGACCCATTGGTTATATTCAGTGAGAGGGTCGACCAAAACAATGAACTAGAAAACGACCACTTTGAGAATATTCAGCTGACAAACTGGCAAACTTTGAGGTTTAAGCCTCCTGCGTTATATCCAGAAGATACTTCTGCTGAAGAGTTGTCAGCTAAGCCTGGCTGGAGGGTCGAGTTTCGCCCAATGGAAATTCTGTTGAACGATTTCGAGAACGCGGCATACTCCGTCTTTATAATTTTGGCAAGTCAGGCGATCCTTGAATTCAACCCTGATTTCTACATTCCTATTCTGAAGATCGACGAGAACATGAAGGTGTCTCATAGGGTGGACGCCGCAACGAAGGACACATTTTGGTTTAAAAACCCAAGACGCTGGAATATCGATAACGAGATCTTCAAGGGGTTTGACTTGAGCTGGTTTGATAGATTTATTAATGACGGTAACGACTTGCTTAATAGTAACTCCGTGTACTTGAACGGCTACGATAACCGCAGTGGGATTCCGCAAGAATTTGACGACGAGGAGCCCAATGAGGTTAGACTAACGGCAGATAAAATTATCAACGGTGACGAGAACTTCCCTGGCTTGATTAGAATGATTGTGAAATATGTGTCTAGAAGGCTTGTTCCAGAAGATTACGTGAACAGCAAGCAGCACTGCAAATCAGGGGCTGCTGTACAGCAATTGACGGCTATAAGGCAATATTTGACGTTGGTCAGTGGCAGAGCTAGCGGAAAGATTCCTACGACCGCTCACTTTCTCAGAGACTTCGTGTTGAAACACCCGGACTACAAGAAAGATTCAAAGGTGAGTGAATTGATAAACTTTGACCTAGCTGAGATTGCATCGAGTATTGGATCCTGCGACAAGAATCAAGAGGACTTGTTGACCAGGTTTTTCGGATCAGATGTATACAAGTACCTTAGAAACAAACGGTCACCTGGCGCGTGAGTTTGAGAAATAATCACATAAACAATATAGATTTAGAATGACATTTTTTTTTTTTATAATTTTTTTTTTTGCTCTGCTTTTCGAAATTTTACCAGTTAAATTTTACCAAGGGAAGGCACAGCCATTGAATATGCTGACTGTCACACGAGTCCATTTGAGATTATGCTAACTAGCTACTAAAATGTCAGCGCGTCATGGTGGTGAAAATGAGGAAGTGGCGGGCAAGAAAAAATTGATTAAAATACTTACCAATGATACCAAGATCAACTGATCAAAAAAGTTTGCTTTACCTAGCTTTGGCTCCTCTAAGAAAACCTTTCAAGAGTTACTTAAGTCACTGAGTGGATTTCGAAAGTGCTGGCCGAATATTTCTCTGGGCGCCTTTCTAATAACGTAGCGGGCTGGAACGAAGAAGTGGGGCAAGCAGGGCAACCCCCACGCGCGCGAAGAAAAAAGGCGCGCACTGCATACAGCAGCGCCGAGGCACCCTTTTGTCCAGGGCCTAGATATTACGGTGTATTACTCTTTTCACTTAACCCCGAGCAAACTCACTTGTGGATCTGGACTTAGCAAATACACACCTTCAATTTCATTTGTGCAGTTTTAATCGACATTCCGTGCAACTTTAGGCAAAAACCGCACTGAACTTCCCCGCCCTTTTTACGTTTCCACTTGCTTTGGCAAAACAAAAGAAAAGAACATTAAACACGACTATTCACCATGGGATTTATGGATTCCGTGAAAGCATTCTTACATTCTGTAACAACTGATGACCACTACGCGCTGTATGGTTCCCCATATGAACACTCCTCTGCAGGAGGTAGCATGGGCAGCCAGATGAACTCATCCTCACTGAGACTTCATGAACTCAATAACTCACTGTCGCAATCGCTTGTCAGCTCGAGAAATGGTAGCAGCACAAACATCGGCGGTTATCGCCCTGGCATGCGCTCATCTTCTACAAATGTCAGTAATGTTGGAAACAGCAATGGTGCGCACGAAATGCAAACCTTTGGCGCAGATGGTCAGCCTCCATTGCCCAGTATCGACTCTCTTTGGGACCGTATTGAAGCATTTTTGGAGGAGGAGTATCCAGAACTAGAAGACAGCTTAAACAGTGGCGCATCTTCCGCTGACTTGAACGAGTTCGAGAAAGATTTGGCCGTAGGTCCACTTCCTGTAGAAGTCCGCCAGTTTTATAAGAGACACGACGGCCAGTTCCGTGGCGGTAAGCCCACTGGATTACTTATGGGATTGACGCTTTTAGATATGGAGAGTATTATGGAGGAATACTACATCTGGGCCAAGGTTGCCGAAAAGGTCGAAAGACAAAGACTGGCCTTGCAGCACCAGAAGCAGCAACTTGCCCATGGTGAGAGCACCTCGGCCCTGCAAGCTTCCCAGGAAAGAATTGCAAACAGTTATCTCATGCATCAGAAATCAATTCCACCAGATGCCGTTCAGCCATACTATGTCCACCGTGGATGGGTGCCCATTGCGAGGGATTATATTGGCAACATGGTTGCCCTTGATTTGGCCCCCGGTCCAGCAGGAAACAGAGGTCAAATCATTTTGTTTGGCCGTGAATTTGATACCAAAGTCGTCATTGCTTCGAACTTGCAAGAGTTACTCTTCCACTACGTCACTGATTTGGAGACTGGTAACTACCAGATTGATAAGTCCGAGTCTAATGATGACAATGGCTTCTTGGACTCATCAAGAACAGACGACTACATGATTGGTGACGAGGACGAGGACAATGGTGAGCTTTCTTTCTTCGACCGCGACGGCGCTGAGTTCGGTAGAAATAACAAGAATAAGCTTTCCTATATCGATGTCTTGAAGCGCAGAGCCTTGTCCAGATTTGGCATCACACGGAATGAAAATTTCCAAACGACCTTCACTCCACAAAGAATCCCTAAAAAACACCCTGGCACAACTGCGGGCTCTAATCCTCAGAAGTCTACTACGTCTAGTAACGGCTCGAGCTCTCAGCTTGTAAATGTGGGCAGCGCTTCTGATCTTCTAAAGGAGACCTTAATTGGCGCAGACAATATTAAGAAGGAAGATGCCCCAGCAAAGGTTGAAGCCACTACCGCAAAGCCAATCGTCAAGCAAGCTTCAAGTGAAACCGCCAAGAAAGATGAGACCAAAATTACAGCCTCTGTAGATTTCGAAAAAGAAGAGACGAAACCCGTCATTCTGAAAGAGATCCCTGCGACAGAAGTATCAGCTGACACAGTTATCACTGAAGCTGGCGAGGAATCCAATGAAACCAAGGCCAAAGCTAAGGAAGAGTTGGAGAGCGCGCCAGTCAAGTCCGTAGCTGAGTCCAAGACTCCTACAGAAGATGATGGCCACACGGAGATTGAGCTTTGAGAAGAGTGACTAACGACGACAATTACATACTTTACGTGAAATCAATTTTAGAATAAAAAAAATATTATAAATAGCCCGGAATTACATGACATTGTAGTATCTTAGAACAATTGAAGGATGCATAAATAATCTCATCTAGGGGCTTTTCCCATCATAACCCTCATTGAATTGCGCTGATTTAAAACCGCGCTTGCGAAGGTTGCATTCTTGAATTGAGGAAAAACAGATGCTATCAAAGTGTTGGATTTCCAATCTTATTTTTTTGATCACTTCTAATGAGTCAGTTCGATAGCTCAAGAATCCAGGACTTTCTGCGGGCCGACATACCACATGCATCGTCCTATTCCGACCCCGATCGAGATGGCTTTCAAGATGCAAACTCCAATGATGTCGAAAATTCTGAACACAATCATAGCTCTGACTCTATCGGTTCGCAATCTGCAGAGCAACCATCTTTGGAGCAGACGCAAAATATCTTCTATGTGAAAGGTCTTGAGGAAATAGAATCTCTCCAATTGCTAGATCTTTCTCCATTGGCTACTTGGAGACTCTCTTCGCACAAACAAGGCCATGGGCTTTCACAGTTGAGAGAAGATAGCCCCGAAACTTATTGGCAGTCGGATGGAAGTACGGAGAACAATGTCGAACAACTGACCAATGCAGATAGTTCACAATTGAACCACCCTCACTCCATACTGCTACAATTTTCAAAAAAAGTATCGCTAGAGCGAATTTCCATATTTACCAATTATCAGCTCGACGAATCTTACACCCCTCTGAAAATCAAGATTATGGCTGGCGGCTCTAACTGGGACTTAACGGAAGTATGCGTAGTGAACTTTGAAAAACCTATGGGCTGGTCCCACATCATCTTCAAAGGCGTGCGTGGGGACGGCTTATTGAAGTGCTTTATAGTAAAAATCATAATCTTGGCCAACCACCAAGACGGCAAAGATTCTCATATCCGGGCAATTCGTTGCTTTGGTAAAAAATCAAATGTGTCGTCAATCGCAGGCCCTTTTCTCGAGCCTATCTCCGCGACGAATGTTTACTCTCTCCCAAAAGGTTATTCAAACGAATCGGGAATTCTGCTCAATAACCAAGAAATATCGGATCAATTCCTATCCCGGAGTAATCAACAAAACCCGCCAGAGGGAATTTTGTTTGAAGGCACCGAAGAAGAAAATGAGGCTGACATGATTGAGGATCCTGCTACGTCACAGATCTTGACCAACGTCAATGAGGTTGTCGGATTTAATCTGGGCTTCGAGAGCCTTGAACTTAAATCCATATCGTCTATTCGTTAATTCTAACTATTGTTTTTTGTAATTAATTGATTTTCAAGGAAAAGTCCACAATGCCTGTTCCTTGATGAATAGAGGAGGTCGAGTAAATGTCCACATCGTTACACAAGTAGGAGCTCAAGTTTTGCAAGGTCAAGCCACCAGAACATTCCAACAAAAAGCTCTTGTTCGAGCCTTGATAGTGGGCTTTCAAGTTCTGTGCAACCTTTTGTAATTCGGCACCCTGAAAATTGTCCAACATAATGACATCGGCTCCCGCCTCAATGGCTTCCTTTGCATCAGCCTCAGTGCTGACTTCTACCTCAACCTTCACAGCGAAGCCACATACTTTACGGGCACTTTGCACTGCTTTGGTGATGCTTCCAGTAGACATGATATGGTTATCCTTGAGCATCACCATGGAACTCAAATCATACCTATGAGCATCAACTCCACCCACCAACATTGAGTATTTCTCGACATATCTGAGACCGGGCGTAGTTTTTCTTGTACCCGCAATAATCCCGGTGTAGCCATTTTCATCAGCCAATTTCTTGGTGATGTAGGATTGTGTAGCCACTCCGGAAGATCTGGCGAGTAGGTTTAACGCGGTTCTTTCCGCAAGCAAGATCTTGCTTGCGGGCCCGACCACAGTGGCCACAACAATTTTACCTTTACTAGAAGCAATGATCTCGTCATTTATATATTCACCTTCTTTATAATGCCACTCAACTTTCAATTCACATTGCTTGAAGACTTCCTCGGCGAAAGGAACACCACAGATAACACCACTTTGCTTCATATATAAGGACGCGGTCTCCTCCTTATTACCCACAACATAAGCACCGTAATCAAACGAGGGCACATCTTCAGTCAAGTAGTCCGTGATTTGCTGCTTCCAACTTCCACTGATAGGGAGCAAATTTGCAAATGAAGAAGCCATTTTCTAGTATTTCTGTTATAGGATTACCTCTGACGAGTTTGTTGGAAAATGTGCCCACCTCCTGCACCCCGCATGATTTTTTTTTTTCGCTCGCTCGGAGGTTTACTTGACAGTCCATGACAAATGTGGGAGACTGCCTTGCATTGGCTTTCCTCGAGATTATCTTCCATAATTTCCCAAAACCATAATTCGAATCAATGAATCGATATTGATGATTCAGTCAGTGCTCAGCATACCGGTTCTTAACAAACCTTTAACTTGTAAAATATGCGGTATGACCTATCAACGATCTTCTGAGCAAGATCAAGCTCTGCATAAGAAATATCATCAAACATTTGTTCAGGGCCCATTGTTTGACGTAGGCGAAGAAATACCAGTCAACTCAACGCGGATACTAGTCGCTAAAAAATCTGTTGATTGTAAGATCTACTGCGTTCGGAAAGATCTGGCGAAAATGATACGGAAGGCTGAAAACATACTTCGAATGGTGAATCGAGAATTGAATGCTCCAGAGGAAAACCCGGCTTGGAAATCAAAAATTCACGAGGGCATCGAAGGAAAAGCGTTTATTATTATTATTGATAGAAGAGTAGTCGGTCTTTGTGTTACTGAACCCATATTGGATAAAGAGAAGCAAACACGGTGGATGGTCCACCGGACTCAGGAGATAGTTCCGAAGCAGATTAACCGGAATTCTAAGGTGGGGATATCTAGAATATGGGTGGCTTGCAATTGGAGAAGAAGGGGACTAGGACTAATGATGCTTGATTCAGTCATGAAAAACCTGATATATGGCATGGTCCTCACAAAGAGAGAAATAGCCTTTAGTCAACCAAGCTATTCTGGTGGTTTGCTTGCCAGTAAGTTTTGCGGTGTCAAGCATAAAAGTGGAGAGATGCTAGTGCCTATCTATTTGGAGGAGGCTTAATCTGTGAAGACGGACTTCTCACCCAAGACATTGATCGACCTCTCGAAGTAGTTGTATAGTAGAGCAGTAATTGAACCATGGACTGCGATCTTTATACCCCTAGGAAATCCACCTGCGTAAAGCAGCAAGAAACCATTACGAGCAACAAGCTTATAGGCCGTCGAAAGAGAGTCCTTGTATATCATTTTACCGTTCTTCAGTTGAATATGTGATTTCACCACATCGAGTGGTTGGGTCAATGCCACTGCTGCGCAAGCGGAGACAATATAAAGTAGAGATTGCTGGGTTTTGCCAATATGGAGCGAGAACCACATTGGTTCCGGAGAGGTGCCATGGGGATCAATGAGCTGGCGAGTAGCACTGTAAGTGGAAAACCATGCGGCACCTGAACCCACCTGACGGACAAATGTGATCATGGTACCAGCAGTGAATGCGTGAAGTCCCTCCAAAGCATACATTTGACGCACAGTCGTGAGTAAAGTCAATGCTGGGGTTTTGTTGAACTGCACCTTGAGTGCGTCAACTGCATTTGATGGGTGATGACCACTGTAGTGTGGTTTACCATGAGCAGTTTTGCCATGCGCAGATGAGGGCAGAAACTTCGACACTGGCTTTTTTGACTTGAGCAGTGTAAGCACTTCGCTGGTATAGTAGGCATGAGGAGAAACATATTGTTTTCCCAATGTTGAAGATTTTAAACGCTTGTCTGACTGTAAGCCAGTGATATCGGTGGCTGGATTTGGATTACCTCTTCTTTCAGCTTCCAAAAGACCGTTTTGAATCATAACTGTTTTGATTCTTTCAAAGGGTACAATCCAAATTGTCTCCATAAAACCTGACATTACACCTGCTATAACGACTCTGGGAGCACTGGTTTTCTTCTTATCGGACAGCGTGTCGATTGCCATAAAGTTGCACGCCCAATTGTAAGAAGATATCCTGGCAAAGTTTTTTATAACGCTGCCCGCAACTAAGGCACTGGAACCTGTCATGATCTGTGCCATGCTGGAAAAGTTCTGCGTCACATTGTGTTGCGATCTGCTCGCAGAATTCGAGAGTTGCAGGTTTACTTTGAGAAAGTCAAGGGGGAAAGTGAAAAATGCCGACACACCCGAGGCTGAACAGCCGGCAGCTAAAGCTGTCAATAGACTATCTCCATGTGGGGGCGCGGTCATTCTGTGGGGATTCAGATTGTGTCTTTGCTAACGAAAGCAACCTGAGGTACGGGACAGAGAGCAATGCGACTTGAGACACTGGCGGCTGCGCGGGGCCCCGGCCCGAGGGTGTCTTGGAGAAAAATAGATTACTTTGAGGCATGTTTCAAGTCACAACTGCAAAAAAAAAAAAAAGTTTATGCTTTTTATAAAAGAGACCACCTAAAAAGCGTCTAAATGCCAGAAAATAATAATTAGTTGCTGGTCGATGTGATCAGAAGGGTGATAACATGATACCCCTTGGCTGTATCTCTCCACCAGTCCATCAAAGAAGCACTAATTTGCAATCACGCCCTCGAACGTCCACTGTAAAGATTATTTCATATTTTAATCCCAAGAAACATGAAACATATCAAATTTCGTGAGAGACTGAAAATCGTTTGTCTGACTTCCAAGTATCATTCAAATATTTTTACAACCAATAGTAGTTGAATAAATCTTATTGTCTTGGACCTCGCGAGAGATAAGCATGCCAGAGGCCAGACGAACATAAATGCTACATATCAATTGGCAGTTAATGATGAAAAAAGACAAGAAAAATAATAATAATAATGACCAAGGAAATCAAATAATAAAATATCTAAATTCTTGATGAGGAAATCAAGTTACGTCAAAATTTGTCTCCTATATTCTTGTGACTGAGTAGACCAGCCGATGCCGAAGTGTTCTAAATATGCGAAATGGCGGTAACATGTAATCGCGCCTCGTTGCTCCTGCAGCTGCACGGCTAAACAAAAACAACTCGTAAAATCCCATCGCCAAAAACATATAATCCAACATACGTCACGTTCAAGCGCCTCTCTAATACACGTTTACTTCCCTCGCGCATCCTAAAATATCCGCATAATATTTAACCAAAGCAATTTAAACATTCCTCCACTATTTCCTTCTATTGTCTGCATCAATGCTGCGGCCCCTTACTGAACCATCGACCCCACTACGAAAAGTGGTGCGGGTGGAAGGTGACTATGCCAATTATTCTGCCCCAATAAGGCCTCGACTAAGTACAATTCTGCTTCCGCCACATGCACTTCCTAGCGTCATTAGTCAAATGTCGCTGCTCAAGGCAAGTCGAAACCTGTCTCCGCATCGTTTACGGCAACCTTCACCTGCTTCAAAAGAGACACCCACAAGACGATCAAGCATTATTTCAAAACACACGCCTACTCGCAGACTCAGTGATCACTTAACAGTACGGAGAAGGCGGCGCTCTTCTACAGGCGTGGTATATGATGCGGCGTTTTCGGGCATCATCAATAAAGATTTCCTTCGCCTTTTCTCACGCACGCTAGTTAAAGAAAAAAAACAACGGATCGAGGAGCCTGATGACCAGGTATTTATGGCTTTAGACAAGCGTCACCGAATCTCGTCTACTAGCCCACAAGGTACGGCACGAGATTTTGACTTATCACTACCCTTACCCTCAGAAGATGAGATGAACTCGCCTGAAAATCACATTTACACGGCTCAAACCCCGGAACCGGCCCCAGAACCACATGCTCAAACAATCTCAAAGCCGGTGTTCAAGTCTTATCTTGAACAAATTTTAGAGAGTCGTAATCGTAAATCGCGTGTAGTGGATCTTGCATACGAAAACGATTCTACAGAGGACTCTAATGAGTCAAATGCGTTACGAGACGCTATCAATACGTCAAAATTCATTATCGAGAATACGCTCTCTGGACTCCCTGAGCTATGGGGCCAACCAGGCCGAGATACCTCTAGTTTGAAACTTGCTGAGCCTGTGGCGTTTGGCGTAATGCATGATGCTGAACCCGATATTTCCTCAAACGACTCGAGCGAAAAAGAAAACACACTACCGATTTCAGAAGCGCCATACCGTCCATCCAGACTGCCTCGGATAGGCCTCGGTAATAAGACCCCTGAAAGCTATGACATTCAGTTTGATAACATCGATCAAATGGATGTTCCAAGCTGGGAACCCGTGCCCATATACAATGACCCTGAATCACTACCACGTGATTCGGACCATATTGATACGGAAGAACAAATGTATCATAAGTTAGACTCCGAAACGTTTAAAACTGAACAATCAATTGAAGAAGTTAACGCGGCTCAGCTGGACTCGGATTCCTCGCAGACAGGAATAATCCTGGGGCATTTTACCGTCGAAAACGAGGATCTTGCTTCTGATGATTTTAAGACATTTGCACTGCCAAGTCCTGGCCCAGTCACTCAGCTTGAAGTACCTCCCTCAGCGAGTCCAGATTTAAAACGGCCCAAAGCTTCTGAGCCATTTTCTTCACTGGCGCTTGAACTACCCAAAACTTTGCTCAAAGACTTTGTTTCAGTCGCCCAACACATTTCGACATCGAACACAAGTCCGCCTAGGAAAAGACAAAAGGTGATTAAAATTCAGAATGATGTCATCACTCTCATATCGCAAAAGTCGAATGAGTTCTTGCTGCAAGTCATGCAAGATTTAAGCGCATATGCTGACCACAGGGACTCCGACCAAATCAATATTACCGACGCCATTTTGTTATTAAACCGCATCAAATCCCATCATAGATCACTGAGACAAGATTTAGAGTTTCCCATGTTAGCCCAAAGTGTATTTCCTCTTGAGCTGTTAGTTGCTTTGGACAATAGTCTTCAGGAGTCGGTGGGTGCACTGTCCCGCAAAACCACTTCATCCACAGAAAAGCTGGCCTTAAATAATCCGTCGTATATCGATGATTAGCGTGCGTTGAAGAGTTTCCAAATTTATATCTGTCTATTTTCTTATCCTATGTACACTTTTTTTTTTTTTTTGTCAGAAAAAGACGTTCGGCTGGCCGGATTTGACCAACTTGAATAGCTCAAAAATTGCAGCCGGTGTCACACCCTGAATCCTTCTTGCCTGACCAATTGTCTTTGGTTGAATGGTGTTGAGAAGATGGCAAGCCTCATGTGAAAGTTTGAGTGTTCCTTCATTTGAATAAATATAATTTGTTGGCAAAAGAAGGTTTTCGTCAGCTTCATAAGCCTTCAACTGCGCCTCTTCTCTTTTGAGCCAAGGCTCGTAAGTACTTTCAACGTCAATTCTCTCCCTAGTCCAGCGTGTCATCGTGTTGTAAGCCTCAGGTAGGCTGCCTCCTTTCAAAGTTTTTAAAAACGGGAGAATCCCCTCAATTGACATATCTTTGTAGGAAAGTAACTTCCAGCCATCCACGACTGAAGATTTGTTTACTTGATGAGTGCCCCTTACAGCAGGAGCCCACCTAGCACCAGATAAGACTATTGACTTCAAGTCATTTTTAATCGTATTGAAGCATTCCATTTCCTTCTTGAATTGTAAGAATCTTTTTGTGCCGACAACACCAGCAAGATAGCCACGTTCAGTCAAGCGTTGATCTGCATTATCAGCTCTAATAGAAAATCTGAATTCTGAGCGTGATGTGAACATGCGGTAGGGTTCCTCCACACCTTTGGTGATTAAGTCATCAATGAGAACACCGATATACCCCCCAGACCTGTGAATTTCGAAAGCAGGTCTCTTTAACTGGGAAAGCCCTGCATTGATTCCAGCGACGCAACCTTGTGCAGCCGCCTCTTCATATCCTGTTGTACCGTTTATTTGGCCAGCCAAATACAAGCCATCAACCAACTTTGTTTCTAAAGTGCGCTTAAGTTCTCTCGGGTCTACGTAATCATATTCCACCCCATAACCCGGTTGTACCATAACTGCGTTTTCGCAACCAGGCATCAATTTGATCACATTTTCTTGAATTTCCTCGGGCATAGTACATGAGATACCGTTTGGGTAAACGAGATCTGTATCCAATCCCTCGGGTTCAAGCCAAACAACATGAGACGTCTTTTGAGGGAATTTGATGACCTTGGACTCAATTGAAGGGCAATAGCGAGGCCCCTTTACTGTCTCACGTATATGAATGGACTTGTCTAGGTTATCAGCAATCATTTTGTGGAACTCTGCCGATGTATTTGTTTGGTGACATTGCAACAACAGATCCTTGAGGGCGACTTCCTCATTCATGAAAGACATTGGTTTTGGAGGAAAGTCGGAAGGCTGGGGTAGTAAATTACTGTAGTTGATGCTTTTCGACAGAAGCCTTGGCGGAGTGCCGGTTTTCAAGCGTCCAAGTCGAAACCCAGCGTCTTTCAAAGTTTTAGACAAGCCGAAAGTAGCATCTTCGCCCACACGTCCTGCTGGATAACATTTCAAACCAATATGAATTTCTCCACCCAAGAAAGTACCCGTGCAGATAACAACTTTATCACAACGGAGGACACTTCCATCATTGAGCACGACACCTTTGACGACTCCATGAAAACGACCCTCGAAATCTTTTGGCAACTCTTCCGTTGGTTTAATAATAAGATCCTCTACCAGTGCCTGCAAAACAGAAAGGTTTTCGTAGGCTGATATTACTTTCTGCATTTCTTCCAAGTAAATCTTACGATCTATTTGCGCTCTGGGACCTTGTACCGCTGCTCCTTTAGATGCATTTAACATTTTGAAGTGGATGCCTGCCTTATCGGTTACTTTAGAAGAAACACCATCTAAGGCATCAACCTCTCTTAGCAAAGTGCCTTTACCCACACCACCCATAGAAGGGTTACAAGACGCGGTACCAATCTTGTCCACATGAGGGGTTATCAATGTTGTTTTTGTACCAGATCGGGCGGAGCCCGTCGCAGCTTCACAACCAGCATGTCCAGCACCCACAATAATAACTGGATGAAAGTCTGCCTGAGCGAGTTTTCTGTCTAGCTCTGCATTTATGTAGATCAGCCTCAGAGATATTAGCCAGCCGAGTCGTTTAGGTTTGGGTAGTCTTTTAGCAAGATATTTCCGCCCGAGCATGATTGAAAGCGTGGCAGTGTTTTGGGGCTTTTAAAATATTGAAGATGAAACCTTTGGATCGATCATATGGCTTGGGCCTCATCTCGAGAGTGCGCATAAATTGTGCCGCACAAGGTTCTCAATCTCTGAGAGATGAAACGAATAACTGAACCAACAAAACGGCCGAAAAAAGCAGGATTCAAAGCCTAAAGGACCAAAACTTTTAAAACCCCAAAATGAGTGTTGATGATCTCGATGACGGATTGGCTTATCAAGTCGATTTTTCTAATGATGAAATTACTCTCTCCGACGACAACAAGCACGTGGATAATTTAAGTGAAGACGAAGCGGAGCCATCTATCGAGAACCCAAAAAAGAGATCTAAGTCTGGATCGAAATTGCAAGAAAAGAAGAAGTTGAAGATGCAAATGGATGTCGATAAAAAGAAGAACTTGTCTAAAGAGCCATCAGTTGATGTCATTGCGGACTTCATCAATGATTCATTGCGCAGAAAGAACCCAGATCTCTCGGCCTTGGAAATGGCTGAACTATATTTCAAAAAGACTGACTTCCGGTCTACTGCTGAATTTCAAGAGGCACGTAATCTTGATAACTTCTCCAAATTTATTCTTTCCAAATTTGAAAATATGCTTCCATCAAAAACTCCTGGTAAGAAAAATAAGAAAAAGGGTAAGAAGTCCGATGCGTCTGAAAAGAACACTGCATCTTCTAACGACAGAAAATTCATTGCTATCATCTCAATGTCTGCCATTCGTGCATGTGATGTACATCGCTCCCTTCGTGAGATTCCGGGATCATCTCTAAAGTTGATCAATAAAAACAAAATAGACGTTGACTTGAAGTTGGTTCAAAGCACTTGGGCTCGTGTGTTGTGCTGTACTCCAGGAAGGCTACAAAAGATTTTGAATAACGAGGACCTGGCTTTAAGTCCAGAAGAAATCAAAATTGTTATCGTTGACAATTCCTACTTAGACCAAAAGATGCAAAATGTGTTCAACCTCAGTGAAACAACCGAAACTTTGAAACAATTGACGAATGGCGGATCTAAGATCTACTTGTACTAGGATTTTTCAATGTCAGGATTTAAATATAAAACAGTTAAATAACTTAATTAATCAGGAGCGGAAGATAAATATTCCTATTCGATTTGTAGAATTCATTTATCCCCCGAAGCATGACCTCCAATGTAGATTCCTCAATCTTTTCCTTGCTTAACTCGTTTATCTGCTTAGCACACGCTTCAATCTGGTCATTATGAACTGTCAAGGGCAGGTCAGAAAGGAAGCATAGCAAAAAGGCAATGTTTGCCATCAATTGTCTCGATTGACCTGTAACTAGCTTGGTGGTCGAGGCTGGTGTTTTATTACTCGCTTTTGGTGCAGATGGGTCATCTGCATCGAGTGAGATCCGAGATCCGACAGATTTTGTAGAGTCAGCATTATCTGCTTCATTTCTTTCTTCATAACCTTTTGACGAAAACAGTTCTTTGGAATTTTCAGGACCTTCTGAATTGTTTCTATCTGATGTCGAAGAATTGGGCACAGAGACAGAAATCTCGTCCTTTACAAGAATTTGACACTCATCGGTTATCTCTTTACTTGTTTTACTGACAATATCATCCTCGACAACTTTAGCCTTTGTGGGTTCAGAAACTGAGGTTGAATCACCAGAAGACGAATACTTTCTAGAAAGTTCGATTAATCCTTTCTGAATAAGCGTTTCTGATATGAATGAGTTTTTCACGCTTATGAACAAAGCTTTGTTTTCTTTGCACAGAAAAATATCAAAAATTTCACTGGAACTCAAATAGCTTGAAGCCAGCATGGCCTCAGAAAGCTGGTTGAGACTTGAATGGACGGCAATATCGGGCCACAACGGAACTGTTCCGCTATCTGAACTTGAGATTTGTGCTGGACCTTGAGCTATTAGATTGACACTCTCGGGTTGTGTTTGTAATGCTTCGAAAATGTGTTGAAGAATCGCAAGAAGTGAGTCATCTATTTTTGAAGCAAGACCGCTGTCACCGTACAAGGGTAAATTGACCTTTAATAAGTGAACTATGTTGAGGATGTAGTGAAGCTTTTTCTTCTCTGGTTTGAGTGTGAGAGTTTGTAATAACAGAATTATATCATCCAACAATTTTTGAATTTCAGCTTTTAAAGAGTCTTTTCTACCATTCAAAAGTTCAATGAATCCGTTTTGGCAAGAACTGATGTCGAACTTGCCCCACAGTTTGAATGGCTTTACTGAAGAATAGGGCTTATTCAAAGCCAGAACCATGTCTGCCACGAGAGATGACTCAGTGGTCAGTATCAAAGCCAAAAGACTTCTTTGTTCGTTGAACCAATGTTTAAGATTGTCGCAAGCATCAACTGCATGATCGTTGCGCTTCACGGTGCTAAAGTCAGAGGAAGACAAAGCCAAAACTTGATTCAAGTAGTTTTTAAAATCGTCGTCGATTTTGTTAATGACCTCCTTTTCGAAAAACCCAATTGTTCTGTCATTTGTTAAAAAGTCATCCTCCAAATTCTTTTTTATTTGAGTCAACAAATTATCACCGATAAAATCTTTTTCTTCCCTTAAAATTTTTTCAATAAAAGATACAACAAACTTCAAGAATTTGTGAGGTAAATCGAACCATGTGAAAAGCTTCATGGTGTAGCAGGTACTTTCATTCAATTCTGCGTTTATTTCCGCCTTTCTGCATGAAGCAACAAAGTTGTGCAACAAGCTGATTGCGCGACCGGCCTGTTTCAATGAAGTGGTATTTCTTGAATTATTAGAGATCTCCATAAATACCTCAAGTAAATAGTTCACAAAGGAAGAATTCTTACTTTCTGACGAATCCAAGAAATCGGCATCGAGCGGTGAGTACCTACGGGAATCAAAAATAATTTGATCGCCTTCAAGCCAATTATGGAATCCAATAGACTCTGATGCTTTCCACGTAGACGTTCTGTGGAGTGAGGCAACAACATCGCCTGATCCTGTTTCCAGTAAATACTTCTTGACATAAAAGTAAGTAGACTCGGTGAAGGCAATAATGAACGAGAAATTGATATCAGCAACACATTTAGTCGTGTCCCTTTTTAAGTCGGATCGTATTATATCCTTTAAATAAACGAACCGTAAGTCAATTATTTTTTTTGCCACTTGGTCTAAGGTCTGGAGTCTTTTGTCCCTTTCATTAAGAATGATGTATGCGACCATGAAGTTTGACATTGGAGAAGACGATCCTCCAAAATACCTCTTTGCACCCATTTCCACATGATCTTCATCGTCGGAAAAATCGTCTTGATCTTCTTCCAAGAAACCGTCGAAATAATCAAAAGCGTCGGGATCCAGCCACCCGGAGTCGGCGCCTCTTATTATAGTGGTCTTCAGCTTATCAAATAAAGACAGGTTTGGAAGTTGTGAAGCAATTTTGTTTTCCAAATATGCATTGAATCTATTCTTGTATTCGCTTAAGCTCCTATGGGTGAGATCTGCGTGTGCGTCTTGTGTTTGGAATACAGATTCAATTGTAAAGTACATTTTTGCCATGTAAATAAGGTGGCGACTGCTAATTTTTGCAGAGCCCTGTAGCTTAAGATCAAAAGATAATAGCTGATTGTTTACTAGACTGTTAAAAATGGTATGCTTAGAAGCGAGCCTAGATGCTTTGGCACTCCCCGCTCTGAGTTTGCTTTCGAACTTAGCAAAGCTATTATTTCCGAACAGCACATGGTTCGAAGTTCGGTAGGAAAGGTTGGTGAGTTTATCGTCAATTGAATTTGACATCTCATTCATTTTATCGATATCTTCGGCAATCTGAATCAAGTCTCTGTATTTCCGCCCAACCAATGAGTGAAGATCGGACTTCGCTTTATTCACACTTGCATGGTACTCTCTGTGAAGATTCTTAACTGCATGCACAGAATTTTGTGTGAAAATCTCATCTATAGTGAGCTCAGTAAGGCCATTGTGACCTTCTTGAAGTATTTCTGCCATAGTGTTGAAGTTTTATATTGTGCTTCGGTCAGTAACGTGCTTGGTGAGCTCAATTCAATAGTGAACACCAAAACACCTAATTCGTGCAGGACAATGCAGTGTAACGACAGTAGCTCTGAGAGCACGTGACTAAAGTCACCAGTGTGCACAAAGACAACTATCGTAGCAATGCTGACTAATCCACCTTGCTATAGAAGGTGTAGATTAGTAATGCTTACTAATACTGATTAGTAATAAGGTATATCCCTCAGTATATATATAGACAGAGTCTGTGAGGATCTCCTGAAGCTAACTAAGCAATCTAACGAAGTCAATCATCTTCAGAGATCCTTACCTTCCATACTTATGATAATAAACATGTCAGCTGGTACTATTGATACTCCTAGCTCCAATGTCTTGGTAGACATTAGATCCCCTGCCTTTAGGAACTTGTTGGATAAGTTCAAGCTGTTCAAACCAGGTGGTGGTTCTCACTGGACGTTCACTGGAGACACTTCTGATGTTAGAGTGCCCGCTTCTATGCAGAACCCCACTCAACATGCAGCTATCTCATGAACTAATATACCGAAAACTTGCACCTTCAATGACAATGTTTGAAAAAGATTTTCGTTTACATAATTTTATTAGTATGATTCCTTTATGACTTAGGATTTGTTTTTTACCCCCGGCAATCACCTCACAATTTTGCTTTCTGAGTTTGATTCATCCCACAACCAATGCTAACGAAACGAGCTTTCTACTGCACGATCAAACTAATTTATAAAAACAGCTACGATATTGATGACTTTTAGGCCTCTGAAAGCTTAAACAAGCTTTGGAAAATGTTAAGAATGTTTCTTCTTGTTTCAAATGAAGCCATTCGGCGGTACGGCAGCTGGCCACCCTCCCGAAATTGTCCGTAACCGCGGTGCGCGATTTCCTAATTAGGAAACACTTTTTAAAAAAACTTCTTGTCTTTCGAGACCTTCCTGATAAGAAGTGTTTTCAAGCGGCGATATGCTTAAAAAGCCCCAAGTGAGGTCACGGAACGGCTGCTTTACCTGTCGAAGGCGAAAGAAGAAATGTGACGAGTCATCATATCCATCTTGCAAGAACTGTGCATCCAATAAGCTACAATGTAGCTGGCCGGACCATGTTGTAAGTGCACATCAAAAGAAGCAGGATGAGAAGCGTGAAAGCGTGGAAAACAAACCGAACAATGTTCTGCTGCAGCACAATCTGCTATCAGATGCTCAGACATCTACTCTACCGCAAAGCCTGTTTTCAGAAAATAGGGTCGCTAAACCAGAGAGAAAGGGGAGAAACTATATTTTGCAGAGGATATCTATGCAGCAGGATTGCGTGGAAGATTTACAAGAGGAAATTATCGACTTTTTGGATTCAGTGATGGTGGGGCCTTCATCAAATAGCTACCCCAGCGCAGCACCAACATCTCTGATAAGAGAGCGTATTGGCCGCCAGTTGGACATCCCTGGCGAGGAGATAAAAACTTATTACTATGACGATACTGATTCTCAAATTTAATAAAAATGACTTTACTGACTCCTTACCAAAGATAATGAGGTTTTACATCACCACCACAAATCTTGGAATCTCCGCAACCATATCGCGCGTAAACTCAAACCCAGATTATGATGCGCAAATCTAGTTTACATAACTAGAAGCATGAATTCATCTACTGCGCCTAAATTGAAAGTAAACGAAATGTTAATAATACTAAGAAGTAATTTTTAAAAAATGAATCGTTAAGCAGCTCTCAAAGAAAAAAATAAACAAAAAAAAATGAGGGTTATATTTCAAGAGTTATTGTCGGGCCAGCTGACGTCTCGCGTTTACTTTTCGACCTCTGTGGAGCAGAAAAAAATGACATAAAAAAAAGACAAATACGAAAATTCTTTCAAACGTTTTCTTTTTTTTCTTTGGCATCTCCTTCACTCCCAAAAAAACTTTTATCTTAGAAGGAGCAACTCTCGATTTGGTCACTCACTAATAAAAATTGTACGACCCGTCAATGATCCCGAGATCGGATCGAATCTCACAGCGCGGTCGGGCATAGTGACTCAGTTAGGCCTTTTTGCTGGTCTCATTAAATCTCTTGCGTAGATGTCTTCAGATTAGATACCAAACAACTCTCGAATAACATCGAACCCTTTGAATTTATTCTCGACGGATTTTTTTTCTTTTCATTTTTTATTTCTGCTCTTTCAGTCAGGCACTTGTTACTTTTATTTTTCTGCTTCTGAGCTCAAGAAAGAACATCCTTAAAAAACTTAGGGAAGAAAAAATATACAAGCTTTCGATTATTAGTCCTATAGATTTTCAACCAACAAGCCTCCATACAAAAAATACGGACTTAGAATCTAGAAAGAGTTCTTTAAAAAAAGAAAAGATTCAAAATGACTTCGTTACAAAACCATCAGCAAGATTCATATTACCACGACCAGGCCCCGCAAGCGTTTTATAATCCTCAGCAGCCTCACCAGATAATTCACAATCATTTGGATCAGAATACAAGATCTCCATATTATTCGAACGGCCATCCCGCTCCTTTCGACTCTTCGCATGAAGCTCCTCTGCAAAACGGCTTCTACGCTCAAGATACGATACCTGATGAGCCCACTACAACCTCTCATACACCATCTGTTCCTTCGATACACGATAATTCGCCTGCAAGCAGCCACCAATCACAAATTCCAACGGTGCATCATATTCCAAATCCTCCTCCAGTGGAAGAGCCTGTTGAGCAGCCATTTTATGTGAATGCAAAGCAATATCATCGCATCTTGAAGAGAAGAATTGCACGTGCAAGGCTAGAGGAGACCTTGAAAATTGCTCGCACGCGGAAGCCCTACTTACACGAATCCAGACATAAACATGCTATGAGGCGCCCACGAGGACAGGGCGGTCGCTTTCTTACTGCCGCTGAGCTTGCAGAACAGGAACGGTTGAAGAAAATGGGTGAGGTAGAAGGTGGAGAGGGTAGCAGTGCGGATCTGAAAAGCGAAGTTGAATCTACTGCCCTTTCCTCTACTGCGCCATCAGGTGACAATACCCCAGATGTTAACCTGAGTCGGGAAACAGCTGGGGGATCTAAAGACGACCCGCTATTTCAAACGCTTATGAACTCCCCCAATTGAAAGTCATGAGCCGAATTCTCGGTCAACTGCTACGAACAAAAACACGGTCGCTCTTATTTCCCGTTCTCTTGAGCAAACACCATACTACTATGGGCACTAGCTCGCGCCTGTGATCATTCGACGAAACTTTCGTCCATAAATTAAGGAGCAAATTCCTATTTACTTAAATCTACATTATCTGTAATATATAAAAGATAAATTTATTTTCTTGACCTCTAATATCTTGTGATAACGGACTTTGCCTCATCGCTCAACAGGTTCATGATACCGAGTGACTCTAGTCTTCTGATGTTTGATATCGCGCCTGTCCCCACAGACTTAAAATCCTCACTTCTAATTGCGGGCAATGGGTCGAATGGTTTCAAGCGAATGGAAACAAGTCTGGAGAACGAGGATCCATATGCCGCACTCTCTAAGTCTAAGTCGTTGATGGCTACACTTGTAGTGTTTGCATCGCCTGTTATAGTGTTGGTGACAGTACTTGTCGTATTGGAGATACCTTGTAAAAGGTTAAGGTTTTTACACAACTGCTCAACAGTGGGCACGACAAGAACCTTGTAAACACCTTGAGCGAAAGCCAGGGATGTGACAAGCTGTGAAAGACCCAAAGCACTGACCTTTTTGTCTTGCAACGAAGTGTAAGATTCGGACGTAGACAATATGAAACTGGTGAATATTTGCTGGAAAACACCTTGCTGAGCGGAGTCAAGGAAATTTATGACAAAATCAGCATCGATGTGACCACCCGTCTTCTTTGATAAGTGCTCATTTAAGGGTACACATGCCAAAGACAACAAAAATAGAACAAACTTCTTGATAAATTTTTCGGTCCGCGAGCTCTTCAATCTGGTCAACAACAAGATTGTAATTTGATTGAGATAGTTAGACAAAAGTTCGAGAGGGATATTAAGCAATATACCCTCTAATAACTCGAATCCATACGAGTCATTCGCTCTAGATGCAATCAACTTTTGGAACACACCTAATAATGGTGTAAGTTCCTGAGCGTTCCTAGCGAATGCCGTTGAGTCATGGTTAATTATGGCGATAATGAGTCTAGTTACGCCTGGAACATTTCCTCTGTACTCCCAAACCATCGGAGAGAGAATTGGTTTAACTAAAGCTGAATATTGCTCTGGTAATGGGGCCAGATTGGGAAGCTCTTCTAGCAAAAATGCCAAGATCTGGAATGTGTACGGTACAAATTCTTGCACGTCTTCACTCAATATCTGGAGCAAAGCCGGCATAATTAGAGCAATGTACTTTGGAATGACTTCAGCCTTTGGTAAGGAACTGAACTTGATCAAGAGACCCAAACTTTCGAAAACATAATGCGTGAATCTAGGATTGGCTGGATTTTTAGATATGATGTTGAGAATTTCGAGAAGCTGACCAATAATAGTGGCCTTAAAGTCTTCTGGGATGATATCTTCTGCAGTACTCAAAACCCTCATGACACTCCTGATCAAAAACTCGTTCTCTGACAACTTCTCTGGCACCGTACTTGCCAAAATACGAGCAAATAGGTTGTGCAACAAATTACTGGCATATGGCTGAATGTCGGTTTTGTTGAATACTGGCAGATGAGCTGAGTCAGTGAAGCTAGTCATAGAAAATAGCTTCTCGATGGTAATGGCTGCATATGTGTATACCACTGCATTTTCATGCTTAAGGTGATTTTCCAAAAGAGGTAAGGTAGTTAGAAGTTGCTCCTTGGTCAATTGGTTTCTGAAAGTCATAATGTACTTGATTGCGTCTGTCTTCAAAATTGAAGAAGCATCTTCCACCAAGTACGATGCAATGTTTGAAGTGAAAAAATCCACAACATCCACAAGCAAGTTAGTAGAAGTGACACCAATATTTGTCACAGATCCCTTCGCAGCCAAGGAAGTAAATAAATATATCGCGATATCCTTATTTCTCCAATCACTGTGTGATAAAAATTGATTAACGTATGACATGACTGTGTTGGTCAATAATGCGGTATTGACTTCTTTCAATTCTCTCAAGAAATCTGTGGATGACTTTCTTCTAGAATCAAAGTCGGAACCTTCCAAATCAGATCTGACAAAAGAAATGGGTTCGTCCTCGAACAATTCTTCATCCACATCCCTAAATACGATGTTCGGTAAAATGATCTTTTCAATGATCTCTTTCATTGCTTGCTCATTGTTGAAAAAGGACTGGTATTTCGAAACTTGGGTGATTGAAGTCAAGAAAGTTAATGCCTTGACTGTCAACAAGTCATACTTTGACTGCTTCGTAACTCCTGTATTTACCAACTGCCACACTGAAGTGATAAATGATTCAGTCATAGGGTCGAACTCCTCAGCATATCTAGTAACATACAATGAGATCAACTCCAAAATTGCGGATTTGGTCTTGATGAGCACATCGATATCTTCATCGTCATCCGCATCGCCAACCAAAGGTGTATTAAGCGAGAGGTATTTGTGCATGAGTCCCATTCCTGTGACTAAATTGTCCTCAAAAAACTCTGGAATGTCTTGACAGTTCAAATCGTAGTAAATTTGGATCTCGAGCAACAAGCACTCCAAATAAATGGCAAGCGTGGCGCCATTCGATTGGGCCAAGGCTTCATCAATGAGCTGATCAGTTCTCGAGAGTAAAGACATAAATGGTTGGGCAAACTTGTCCAAGACCATCTTAATTTCCAAAAACAATTCATCTGAACGGAAAAGCGGTCTCCATTTCTTGAAAATTGAGTGAGCAACAAGAAGAATTCCGCGATTCAAAACAAAGTCTTCACCGGACAACTTCGTGACGAGTTCATCAATCAAGTTTCCCCATTTATGCGGGAAATCCAGCTCGGCAATGATGGAAATGGTTTCTCCTAATTGGGCCTGGATATTATTCGGTAATTTAATCATGACATTCAAAATCTCAGCTTTGATGTATTGAACATCTTCAGCAAACAAAAGATACTCGCCATCCTCATTAACCCATTTTCTTTTGATAAGATTTTTAAGGAATAAAGATCCAGCAAGTCTTACCGACTGATCTAAATTGGAAGAAGCAACGACATTCAACAAATTAATCACGAAATGAGGCTGGCTCTCAATCGCACGCAAGTGAGCCTCGGCCTGTTTGGCATTGCGCGGATCGAGCGATTCCTTTAAGTAAAGTGGAATAGTCTCCAAACTGTTTTCTGCCATCTTCTCTTTTCTTTGTCTTCTTTTTTTTTTTTTTTTGCTTCGTCAATTAACGAACAGAGAAACTGTGATGGAGGTTCCGCTAGCAAAGTCTGGAAGCCTTTTTTCGCTGCGGTTCCATCAGCTTGGTTTTGCTCATTGATCCACTATACAGGGCGGGTTTTGTGCGAACACATTTTGCTAGATAATCCTTACTCACATCGAAGAAATCAAAACCATATTATTTAGAAAAGTTTAAGAGCAATGTCTTATATCATTTCTTAGAACAAGAAGCCTTCAAGACCAACAAGGCAAAAAAAAAAAAAAAAAAAAAAAAAAGACAGGCGTGCTGAGTACTTACCCCGGGAAAATGAGATTTGCACATGTAAATTTACTTTAAACCGTATTAAATCGGATATGGTTCTATTGCAGCTCTATAAAAAATTTTCAGCTAGCTCTAGAAAATCGCGAAGCGAATCACACGTCCTCTGATTTCTCCTTTGTATGGCTGAGGAGACATTTACTTAGAGGAAGGCAACTGCTGGGCGTTTTCCTTCAGTTGCTTTTGCTTGGCCACAGCGTAGACTAAACCGGAAACGAAGCCAACAAAAATGGAGGTGACAGACCAGAAATTGACAGCGGCGTCGAAGAAAATCAAGCCAGAAAGAGCGATTGGCAACTTGTTCAAAGCACCCACCATGGAGTAGGTGGTAGAAGAAGTAACTCTGACACACCAGGCAGAACAGTAGGAAATACCGACAGAGGAGGCACCAGAGAAAATCATGGCAAGAATAGTGGCGGTTCTATTCTCAGCTGGGAAGTTTCTAATAAGGTTCTCAGCAGACCAGTCCTCAAACAAGAAAGTGGCCACCAACAAAACAGGGATCGACAACAAGTTGTTGTAGTACATGGTGTCGAAATCCTTGAAGTTTGTTAACTTGATTCTGATTCTCATGAATAAAACAAAGCCGGCGGAGGCGAAGCAGTTCGCAAACATCCAGAAGTATCCCAAGTACATGGTGTAAGTATCCTCAGCAGATTTGGTCTCAGCACTGTCACCGTAGGTGGCAAGCACGGAGGAGAACACCATCAAGAGGAAAGAACCCAAAGTCATAGAGGTAACCTTACCGCCAAACCATAAGACTTCACCGTAAGCAATCAAAATAATGGTCAAGTTCTTGAAAATCGTGTAGACTGGAATAGACAAGTAAGCCAATGCCTTGGAGCCGGTGTAGATCATACCCACCAACAAAAGAGCGATAGGCATCCACTTCTTGGCCTCGTCCTTGTTGAATTGTCTGTAAGTAATGACATTAAGACCCTTTAAGGTAGCGATGGTGAGAATACACACGGTAGACTGAACGGCCAAAAGAAGGAAGTTCAAGTTGAACGAGTAACCAGAGAGCACGTACTTGTTGGTGACGGTCATCAAAATCGAGGCGGCACAGTAACACACGATCGACAAAGGACCAGAATTAGCGAGCGAGGAACCGGCGCCGGTGCCCACTGGGGCGTAGCTGTTCTTATCCATTTTTTTCTTTAGTAAATATAAACCTTGTCCAATTAAGTAGAACAGAAGTATTCCCATGCACTAGTTCAATCGTGTAAGCAAAGAAATTTGTAATTCTTTGGAAACGAAAAAGCAATACTGGAGACTTGGAAGAGCTTGCGTCGAATAAACAGAGAACTCAATAACAAGAAGGAAAAAAAAAAATACGCACCCACCTGGTCTGGTTTGACGTGTCGTGGCGTGCCGAAACCAGCCAGGATGCACGTTGGCCGGGCGACACGCGCGGTCCATGCGGGCGTTTGTTATCTCATAAAGGGGGCCGCGAAAGACATTAGGCGGTATCCGCCCTGGTAATTATTACAATACATATATACATCTTGTTTAACAGTGTTTTGTGAAACTTTTTACAAACTTTTGAATTAATTATTATCCCTCGTATCAAAAATTTAAACCCAAAAAAAGAAGAAGAAAAAACATTCGTAGCTTTCTCTTTAGGGATGTTTTGTTCTCACTTGATGAGGTGACCAATAGCGCCCGCAAAGCCTCTCCAAGCCGTGCTTCGAAGTTCCCACATGAAACTATTCAAATAAGAAGCTTCGGTTTGAGCCAGCGCGATCAAAAGCCATGAGAGTTGACCACTGGCCTTGAACCAAAACTTGTTTGGATTGCAGCTTTTACGGTATTCAATTGATGTGTTTTATGACTATGTGGACTTTATTTCGTTCAGCTTTCGACCCAAAATTCCCGCTGCACCCTTTACGGTTGCAGTTGCCGGATCTTTGAATAGAATGTGCGAGCTGAGCAAACCAGCTTGCTCGATTGGTGACTACACTATATGTATAATTATCGGGTCAAATTCAGTGGTCACGCAACGTAAACCTACTCAACGTTGATTATTTATATGGACTGTCATATTCAATTATCATATTCTACCAACTGCGAGATATTGAACTCCCGCCTCAAAGCCTTCACGCTTCAACTGACTCTAATACCGCGTATTTTTTTTTTATTTTTTTATTTTTTTGTCGCGCGAAAACGCGACCCTTTCACGATTGCTCTTGCCAAGCGTGGACACAGAATTTAAACACGCCATATAGAGAAACGAGGATTACCGAGTAGGTGAAATCATTCGAACATTTTTTTTTTGATAAATACGTTTTTTTCTTTAGTCTTAAATTGTTCATCTCCCCCGCTACTTTTTTTTTCTTTAGTCTTGGCATCGGTAAATGACCTTCTTTGTGCACTCCGCTTGCAGTAAACTGCGCTTAATAAGCGCCCACATGCACGCTCGTTCTAACGCTTACCGTTGCTCCCCCAACATGAAGCAAAAGTACATATAAAAATTTTAAAAAATGGCATCATCTTTCTCTTTACAGCCGGGATTTAAATTCGGTGAACATTTTCAGGCTCAATCAAAATAAATTATTTATTTTTCAGATCATGAAATTATTTTGCATGTCATAGGCAAACCCCTCTCTCCGTTCCCCTCTTGGTCCCTGAAATGACCACCACTACTTTTACCTTCCCGCGCGCGGTGGAGAAGCCGCAATTTTGGTTGCTACTGTGGAACTTTGTAATTTCCCGCAATTTCATTCGTATATAAGGAACATCCCTGTAATTCCACACCCTTCTCTTTCTCTGCAATTTTCGAATTTTCCCTTGCTCAGCTCATAAAATTATAAACCAATTGTAAAATGGCTGACGGACTTCTCGCCCACAAGATCTCCGCTGTGATTTCTTGGGTTCTCTCAACTTACTCCACCGTTAGATATTTCGCTGGCAGACAGCCTTTTAGTGGCGACCTTCCTTCGCATGTTGGAGAAACTCCATTCACCCTTAATGTTGTGGTCACCATTGCCTACTGGGCTTTCTTGATTGTGTTGCAAGTTTTGTTTGTTTCGCAAATCTTTATTCCCGCAGTCGACTCCACTACTGGTATTCCAAGCAGATTGGAGTATACTAAGAAGGTTGGCTGGCACTTCACCGCCTTCAACTTGCTTGTGTTCATTTGGACCTCGCTCTTTGTCCGCCATCACTACTTTTGGTCTGTGGTTATCTTGGTTATCAATTTGTTGAACATTTTTGCCTTGTACATTTCGCACAAGACCTACACCATCAAGCCATTGACAAACTACTTTTTAATTCACCTCACCAACGCTGCTCTTCCATTGGCGTGGTTGCTTTTCGCTTTGTTCTGGAATGGTGCTGTCTTGTTCCACGTTCACAAATTCTTGGGTAGAGTTATTGCCAACTTCACTGTCTGGTTATTGCTTATTATTCCTGGTTTCTTCACCCTTGTTTTCAACGACTGGGGTCTTGGTCTCGCTTCCTCTGTGTTGGCTTTTGGCTTGGGATTGGGTCAATTGTTCACCAAAGCATTTGCCTTGCAATGGATTTTCGGTTTCATCATCTCTGGCCTCTTGTTGATCATTTCGGTCTTAGTGGCCACAGGCAGAGTTGTCAGACAAGTGGGCGACAACGAGACTGCTCCATTGTTGGTCGAGTAATTGTAGCTTTTGCCAAGATCCCGATGAACTAGCGTATGTTTGTATTGTTTTTTTTTTTTTTTTTTTTTCTTCCTATATTTCTTGAAATAGATATTATACGAAAATAAAAGGATATATGTAATTACCCCATTTACCCGACTCTAGGTGGTATGTTTAATGCCCTATAGTCTTGAAAAGTACACAACATAATAGCCTAAGCTTTTTCTCCTCACTTACGCGAGCTCAATGCCATCTTGGCAAGCTCCATGACACCATCCTTGGTCTTACAGCCTCCGATGAAACCTGCTGCGTGCACAAAGACACAGCCCTCTACACCCGTCAATTCAGATAATTGCTCGTCTCTGACACCTCTCCAAGGCTCTGGAAGGCCAAATCTGAACTCGAAGCTGGAGGAAGTGACAGAAACAGTGGAAATTCTCCATGAGGCACCAGAGTCCTGGAACAACACAAACTTGATGTCACCAGCGGCATTATTTTCCTTCTCGATGGAGTAAAGGTGCTCTTTCCATGGACAGAATTTGTCCAAGACAATGACCTCACCGGAAGGGTGCACGTCGTATCTTGTCTTGAATGCAGACTCCACAATGTCTCTTGCTGGCAACCAGGACTCGCCGTAGCCCTTGACCAAGTTCAAGAACGCCAGGCCCATTAATTCGCTGGCCTTGATAAACGCCTCGTCAAAGTCCTTATCGACGGGATCGGTGTTCCAGCGTGGATTCAACTGGGAAACCAATGAAGGAAGAGTCAAGTTTCTGTCGTTGAACTTTTTCTCGACATCGGAAGGGTAATTGTTGATACCGTTATCGTTGGCATCGATGGCCTCAATGAACTCCTTATAAACTTTTTCGTAGAGCATGTCTACATCGCTCTCGTTCTTAAGTTTAAGCACCTCCTGAATGATCTCCTTTCCGAAATGCTTGTAGATCAAGCCAGCGGATGAGAGTTTAGTTTGGTACTGCGAAGAGAACTGCTCATTAAATTCTCTTTGGTGGTGGTCAAACCACTTGTGGCCGCCATCATATTTTCCTCCAACATCAACAACAATGTCACTGGCTTCCCAATCAGTGGGGTTTCTGGATCTCACCAACTGCGCGTGGGAGAATTTTGGTAAAAGACGCAAGAGGTAGATGGCCAAACTCTCATCGGCATGAAAAGAGCCGGAATGGGTACAAATTCTCATACTTGGCGTGTCGATTTTTTGGCGTTTACTTTCAGACATGGTGAAAAGATTTCACTTCTTCGCTTCCACTTTTCTATTCGTAATTGTCGCGATGCCACTGGATAAAGGACGTAGGCTGGGGCCATCGCTGTGGGGCACGGATGAGGCAGCAGTGGGGAACAGCGAAAACAGCGAGAAACAGCGAGAAACAGCGAGAAACATTTAAAATCCCCGGTAATAAAATAAATAACACTTTGAATTTACTCAATGAATCATAATTGTCACATACGTCTTTTGAATTTTGATTTGAATTTTATTCTTCAAATATCAAGTAAAAAAATGAGGTGGTTTTTTTGGTCATTGAATTTTACAATATTTTTACTGTTGTGAAACTTCTTCTCATTTTACGCAAAACTACTTAATTATTTCTTCCACACTTGAAAACTTCAAAAATTGCAAACGAATCTTTTTAACAATACCCAATTATGATCGACACTTCATCAATCTTTTTTAAAATTCTTATTGTATATATATGTATATTCTAGCTTATTCACATAAAGTTCATATTGTCTTTGTACTGATCTAAAAAAACTGACCCTGATTTACTCGGTCATGGTGACTGGTACTCCATCAAACATTGACAAAGTAAGATGCAACAATTTTCTTGGGGGGTATGGTCCATCATATGCAGAGGTCAAGTTGGGGAACAACTGGATTAACCTGACAATTGTGTATGACGCTTCAGTAAGAGCAAATTGCTGACCCAAACAGATTCTTGGCCCTCCATTAAAAGGCACATAGGACCAACCAAGTTTTGGTTGTGATGCCCATCTCTCTGGCTTGAAATCTTCTGCATCATCGCCATACACTTCCTTCATACGATGAGTAAGATATACCGAGTATGCAACAGTGGTACCCTTTGGCACGAATAAAGGAGACTTTTCGTCTGGGCCTCCACCAACGGGTAAAGTGGTATCTTTCGTTGCATCCCGAAAGTTAACAGGAACAGAAGGATATAATCTTAAAGCTTCATTGAGGACCCACTTCAAATACTCGCATTTCTTCAAACTTTCAAACGAGATATTTTCAATATCTTCCTGACTACCGTGTCCAAATTGCGCGTAAACTTCTTCTTTTAACTTTGACCAAATCTGAGGGTATCTTGAAAGTTCGAACATGGTGAAGGACAACAATCCAGCTGTCGTATCCCTTCCAGCGACCATGATGTTCAACAATTGATCCTGCAATATCTGTGGGTTTCTTGTAGTTTTGGCCAATTCGTACAAAAATGTGTAACCGGATTGTGATTTCTTGTCCAAAGTTTCAGCATCCATAGCAAGAGCCTTGTTGACATAGTATTTTGCGAATGTGTGAACAGTCTTACATGAGCTTCTGAAAGCAAATGAGTCGACCAAGCGATAAAAACTTTGACTATAAGCCCTCGAAGCCAAGACCTTTTGAGTGTGATTGAATGCTTCATTGAACCCTTCACGTCCCTGAAAACCATCAGAAGGAGGTAATTCAGGTACAGATCCATCTCTCAAGCAATAAACTGACTCACCAAAAAGAATATCAGTGGCCGTATCTACCGTAAACTTGAAGAACAAGTCTTGAATGTCGAAAACCTTTCCATTATGTTTCTTGACATGACTGGCCAAGGTTTGCAAGTGAGGTTCCAATTTCTTCACGTGCGAAATTTCTTCTCTGGAAAACTGTGGTCTTAACATTGCCCTTGAATTTTTCCATCCATCGGCATCCAAAGTGAAAATACCATCACCAAGTAAAGGTAAGAAATGTGCATGTCTCGATCCCAAAGCAAAGTCATTGAATTGTGTTGCCAATACAGCTTTTATAATCTCCGGTTCACGGGTAAAAAGAATTTTTACTCCCGCAAGATAAATCTCAAAGGTATTCTTTCCAGCATCGCTGGTTTTTTCGTTAAAAAATTCCAAAGATGTACCCTCACGCATGCGACCAAGCAACTCTATGAGTCCTGGAACTCCAAAAAGTCCAATGTTCAAAGGGGCAGCTTTTTTGCAACCGTATGCTTTGTTAAATTTATGCTCGATGTAGGAACGGTGGAGCCAGTACAAGGCACCGATTGCAAAAAGTAAGGTGTACCATTTAAGTACGTACGGACCCAATGTGTCTCTCAAGAGATCAGCAATCACCATGTTTTCTCTTATTAATTTTAGACTGTTTAAACTGGATGAAGAAAAATAAAAAAAGCTAGATACTAATTGTGTCTCGAATGATCAATTTGCAACTAATTGGATAATCACCTTCTTTATAGACTGGGGTGGTGCGGAGCTATCATGCATGCGCGGAGCTATCATGCATGAACGTGTTCACAGTCAGCACCAAAATTCACATGTGCAAAGGGGCCAATTTGTTATCGTGCAGGCCTTCACCTAAACTTCAGACTCTTGTGAATTTTTCCATCATGAATTCTCTGCATTCCCCTCCCCGCTTTATGATTTCAGTACAGATCCGGAAATTACATTCTGGTAACGATCCTGATCCGCAACATTACCAAAAGCGATTTCTAAATCACTATCGCTGTCTGCACTACCCAGGTACGACCCCTTTTCACATGGTCTTTCTTCATCCAGGAGAGCATCTATCCTCGACTTTGTTTTTGCGAGAAGGTGCCTTTGTTTGGGCCCAACAGGCTCTGTCGTACGTCGAGTTTCGAGATTTGTTGGGGTAGTGATTGATAATGCATTTTTTTGTTTCTCAAGCCTTTTTCTCTGCTCTTCGTTCGATGGTTTCAAGCTGACTTTTTTGGTCTTGCTGATAGACCTTAATTCCTCCATTGATTTAGTAGGCTTCACCTTATCCAATCTTTGAATCTTTTCGTAAGTAGGGTCGTAGCCCATGCCCGTGAGAAATTTATTTTTGAAGGCTTGCAGTTTGATTTTCAGAAGCGAATTCTGACGCGCAATAATATCCAGTTCTTTCTGTGGAACAATTCCTAATTTGTCCAAATCATTAAGACGACCAGGCGGGGCACTACTAAGCAATTGCATTCTCAATTTTTCATTTGCTTTTCTTTTCCGCAATTTTGCAGCTGCATTCTCCTTCACAGGACGATCATATTTTGACTCATTGAATTGTTCGCCTCCGTTATACACAATGTCTTTTTCCTGGAATCCAGCATTAGTGTATTGAATATAAAGTGGCTGGTTAGTCGCGCCATTTGCAAATGCCTGACTTGTTTGTCCTTTCTTATTCGTTGGGGCCTTAGGCTTGACACTTCCTTGAAGTTCCATGCGTGATCCACGCTTAAATTTACTTTCCTCGTGAAAGCTGCACAAGTCATTTTTCAGTAGATCAACGACGAATTTACAAGGTTCACCTGTTTTATTCTTGGCTGAACAATGCCCGTAGTTTTGCAGAGCCCCAATTTCTAGGACATTATTGATGTCTTCCAGCAATAAGAGATTGAACCCCGAACCGTATTTTTTCACCGTTGGATTCAAAATCACTACGATGTCACCGCAACGCAATTTCCAATATTTCAAGAAGGCGTCTCCGAAGAGATACACATCCACTGTGAGGTTGAAATTTCCGATGCGTAGAGTCATGAACTTCTTCCCGTTGGTGGCCGTCTTCGGGTCGCTCTTGTAGACAATCATTCCTGCAAAACACCAGTTGGCGTAAACAGGTTCTTCATACTTGGGCGGTAGCACTTTGGCTAAAAGTTTGGAGGTGCGAAGTATCTTGACATTTTTTAGAAGTCGCTGAAGGTCGCGATCATCTATATACCTCCGTCTAAGCAATTCGCCGGAGACAGAATCCGTGCCGGGATCTAAAGTGGCCAGCTTGCCCACAGGGATATCTTGGAATTCATATATTCTTTCGTTGTAATTCACGTTCAGTGTTTGATTTTCGCTTTCATAGAGGCGCGAAGCAAATTGATCGGTAGGCGTAGATGGGGCTCTCTTAAACGCACTGGCGAGATGCCGAGGATGATCAGTTTTAATTGTTGTGTTTTTACCAGGGTCCGCCTTAACTTGCGGCAGAAACCCATACCATTCTTTTTTGGGCTCTTCCTTGACTCGTTTTGGTGAGGGTGAACGTTCCACCTGAACTGCGTTTTCCACACGGTCTCGCTTACGGGCCCGCTCTTCAATCAACTTTTGTTTTCGGACGGCAAACTCTTTCTCGAGATCAGCAAACGCATCATCGGAATCTTCCGTTAGAACTTCATGTTCATCTTTTGGGGCTCGGTCCCTTGGATCGTCATACATTTTAAAGTGGTTTGACTAAAACCAAGTGGTTTTTTGCTTTGGCTTGAAGAGGTTTAACGGTAGTGTAGATAGGCCGATCTTAGTGAGGATCTAGTGAATATTTATCACACTGTGTACTGAAATATTTATGATTCTATTAAGTGAGAGAAATTGAAAACAATTAGAAAAAGAGAGAAAAAAGCGGCGTGCTTTTTTATTACTGGCGGAGAAGAAATCTACTTTCTATACCTCTTTTTAAAAATAGTTTTTCACCAGTTTTTCTCGGATTAGATTTAGGGTCCTGCCAAATAATTCATGCGGTGGTGCGTAGTGCAGTGGACAACGCGACTGTTTTCACCGAACCTGAGTTCCATAACGCAAACTAGCCATTGAAGAATACTTTTGAGGCATTCAAAAGTAGCCCAAACAAAGAGAAAACGAGGTATTTGAGATGGCGAGACTTCGGAGTAAATCTATTGTTCAAAATATAGCCTCGAAGGTGGCGACGCATGAATCGGAGGGTTGGAAGCCTGAGTCGGAGTTGAGTGAAACCCAACAATTACAAAACCCTTTGATACCAATTAACGATAAACATCCACGAGATGAAATTTCAAGTAATAGAAAGAGAGCAATGTCTCTACCATTGAATACGACCACAAGAGACAGTATTAATGGTACAAAAGAGGACATCAAACCCGAAGTTCCTTTATACCCATTTTTGCAATCTGAAGAAGACTATTTAACCCAAATTTATCTTAAGGCACACAGTTATAACTCCATTCTTGATTTCAAACATATATCAGACATTAATGATTACTTCGATGACCAGCTTCTTGCGTTTCAAACCGACTGTGACCGCAACATAGAGTACTTTCATACGCTTTTGAAAGACACAAATCAGGTTATGATAGAGCTCGAGTCTTTGACATTTCACTACGACCAGGTGATGAAGGACACTGAGGAATTCGCGAGTGAGTCCCGTGATCTCTTGAACAAGCAAAAGGAGCTTGGAAAAAGAGCTGATGAAATGGACCATGTTATGAAGATGTTTGAGCCACTAGAGACAATTAGCAAAACGTTGAGCACTTCCGGTACTAACATTATTAGATCAGGTAGATGGCGCACTATCTTGATTCAATCGCAAGAAAACTTGGACTTTTTTGACTCCCACAAGATGTACAAAGATGCAGAGATTTACACCATCCGGTATCGCCAATGTATCACTCGTGCATTAACGTTAGTGAGAAATTACAACATCGATTTTCTTAAGGAAAAAACCAAGGAAGTTATTGATAAGTTGACCAGAGGAGACATTGACGCTTTGACTTTGGATATCATGATGTACAGCGAATTTAGCAATGAGCTCGAAAAGCAGACGGATAATACAAAATTTTCTACATTGATCCAAGCAATTGCCGAACAATGTGCGGGCCACAAAGAGTACCAAGGTCTTGTGTCTGACGTCCTTCAACAGTATACTCGATTGAGGAATATTTTGGTGCTGGCGTATCTAGAAAAGCAGGCTGACCCTGAGCGTCAATCAATCTCAAAGTCAGAGGCACAATCAAATGATGCTGAGAAGGTTGATATTGTAAAAGATTGTCAGAGAGCAATCTCCCAATTCAGGAGATTGCTAGAAAAGGAACACTCCATTTTCAATAAATTCTTTCCGTTTGAGAGCTTCGACGAATCCTTCAGACAATTTGTTGACGAAAAGCTTTATTCTTTCTTGAAACAACTTCTTGAGCCGTTCTATGACGATATGAGAAATAAGATTCTCAAGGAAACAAGCATAACCGAATTGAGTCATCTCACTAATTTGTTGACCAGTTATTATGAGCTTGAGGATGACACGTCATCTAATTACTCATCAATGGACAATAAACTCGATTATGGTGAGTTACTCGAGCCAACTTTGAACGACTCCCAAGCGCGGCTAATCTTCCGTATTCAAAATTACATTGATAACAAGCTTCTCAAGTATAAACCAAAACCCGAGGATTTGCAACTAGGCAATCGCAGAAAATCTGCTGGCCGTGAATCTGTTTTAGATGAATTTGAAGAGAACTTGTTCCCCGAGTTGTACATCCCGGTTGGAAAGGCTTTAACTATATTATCCAATCTCTATGAATTGGTCAACTCGTTGGTCTTCGATGATATCGCTCATTATATTGTTCACAGCTGCATATTTATGTTGAAGAACGGAGCAATGAACCTTGCGATCAGCCATCTTGGGCCCGCAGATGCAAAACTTTTTTACTTGAAGAATTTGACGATGTTAAAAACACACCTCAATACGTTTGATATTCAGTTTGTGCGCACGGAGACATCGTTGGATTTGACTGGAGGTATTCAAGAACTCATACGCATTTTTAGATCAGGCCACCTTGCAGTGACTTTTAATTCCCAAGGTGGGTTATTAGAGCTTGTTAAAAAGTCTGCTCCAAAGGTTGTTAATGACATGATCGATGCAAAGAAAGAAATCGAGTTGGAATTGAGCAACGCTTTCAATGACTATATAACGGACTGTACAAACCTTATATGTGAGCCGATCCTCAATGACAATGGTGCTAGCTTGAAAGAAAATGCAACTAAATTGAGTGACAATGTGCTCATGAAGATCCCCCATATACACAAGCAAGTTGTATCCTATATCGAGGAGGAAGAGTTTGTTGCATATCTTCTTAATGTTTTATCCCGGTTGATCTATAGCACATATGAATCCTATCATCGTGTCGCGGAAGAGAAATTGACAGCCACGAATCATGCTGACGAGCTCAATGACATCATGGAGCCTGACACTTTTTTCAACTTCTTAGGTGAAACAATTAACAGCTTGCAAGATTCCCTGGAGCTTATCCATGATGGTATCAAGTTCAATCGAGACATTCTCAACGGTCAGGACCCTATTTTTCAAGAAGATTTCGCCAGTGATCCTCGGGATGGTCAATCATCAAACGACTAATTCAGATGGTCAAGACATTCAAAAGTAATTATGGAAAGGAGACACGATAAAAATTCACGAACAATAAAGGCTGTATGCAACATATGACTAATGTAACTTGAAAAATTTCCATCTCTCATCACAGCTATCGGGCCAAGACTTTTAAGCCTGCTTCTCGCCATCCATCGGTTCGTAAATGTTTTTCAATAATAACCGATTCAACTCGTCCTTTACAAACTGCACCATATCACCTTTTATCATTAGATGCGAATTGTCAAGCTCTTGTAACACGATGCCTCTACTCGTGGAGTCTATCTGAAGAATCAAGGCTTTGATGGAAGGATCACAACGCACCAATACGCCTTTACTAGCAGTGGGCATTATATTTTCACTCAGTAATTTTCAGATTTGCTCTTACGGAAAGGGTGACAATCAAAGCTGGATTGAAATGAGTATATTTCTGTTCTCGCGCCAAACCTACTCACTTGAAGAACCACTGAGCAAGTAAGTACAGGACACAGAAATAGGAGTGCACGATAACGTACACACCAGAGTAACAAGATAAATCATTCACAGAAGATGGTTGGAATGAAGCCTGATACAAAAAATAATGACTCAATGAATTCTGATATGCTGACCTCTCCAATTTCACTACGAGATGACAGTATAGCTGAGCGTGTATCTGGAAGTAAGCGCACTTCACAACTGTCATCCACTAAAGATAAAGGACTCGACTTTTCTGCTTCCGATATCATGCATGAGTCTAAAGAAGAGCATCGACTAGAAGATAACAGACACTCCGGTAGATCTGGTGGTGAGGGAACTGACCCAAATTCAATGGTGAATACTTCGAACAATATTGGTGAGAGCGAGGGCAGTAATGATAGTGACGATAGCGAAGACGAGGAAGAAATGGAACCTCCGCTTTTGAAATACACACGTCTCAATCAATTGCCACCTAATTTTTTCAAAAAGGACCCTGTGTCTACGGCAACCTTCAGCGAGAAGGTTTTCATCTTTGGAACTCACACTGGTCTCATCCATTTGACAAAACCAGATTTCACCACAATTCGTTCTTTCAAGGCACACAAAGCTTCCATTCTTTCTTTATACACAGATGGACAGTTTTTTGCCAGTGGCTCTATGGATGGAACAATAGTCATTGGGTCAGTGACAGACCCCAAAGATATAATCATGCTTGATTACAAAAGACCCATTCACGCCGTGGTGTTGGATAAAAACTACCAAAAAACCCGTAGCTTTATATGCGGGGGAATGGCAGGCCTTGTCATTTACTCATCCAAGAACTGGCTCGATCAACGAGTTGACACATTTTTGGACAAGAATAATGGCCCTATCATCGCTATTCACACTTTAGATGACCTAGTGTTTTGGATGAATGATAAGGGTATAACGATATACCATATTTCAGCTAAGCAAGTCGTTACAGTAATTTCCAAGCCCTCAGATTCCTTCCGAAGTGATCTCTACTGGCCTCGCATTTCCTTCCCGGAGATCGATCGGGCTCTTATAGCGTGGGGAAATTACATTTGGTCGCTACGCCTTTTCACATCGGGATTAAGTGGCTCTAACTCTGGCGCCGGCTCGTCGGTAGCGAGTCGAATCTTACCAAGTGCAGCTTCACTCTCGTTTAGATCGGTTCCCGAAAGAAAGGTGGAGGTGGAACATGTATTCAAAGTTGACTATTTGATTTCTGGTATTGCGGGCTTCAATGATGATCAATGGGCAGTGTTGGCGTATAATCAGCCAGTGCATGATGAATTATCGGGCAAACTTACTTCTCAATGCCCCGATCTAAAGATTCTCAGCTCTGTGGACGGCTCCATAGTTTTCGAGGAAGAACTTGCATTTAAGGGAATTGAAAATTTGGGTCTTAATGATTACCATATGTTTTCTCACATAGGAACTTCAGTAACCCGATACATGATTTTAAGTGCTAGAGACGGCATTGTGGGTCAACAAATTCAGCTTGATGATAGACTTGACTGGTATCTAGATCGACACTTGTTTTCCAAAGCATGGCAGATGAGTCAGCACCTCGTGACACCCATAAAAAGACTCGAATTTGGTGTCAAGCATTTAGACATACTTGTGAGAGATAATTTATGGGATGAAGCTGCCAAATGGCTCTCCAACATATTGTTTGTTGACACAAGTGTTTTACCCGCGGGCGATGCCAGAAGCACCCTCGGAACTAGAATGTCATCCAGCCCTCAAATGGAAGAAATGGAAACTTTATTGAGAGAATTTGTACTTCAATGGAATCTGTGGGGTGATATTTTTGTTAAGTCAGGTCATGTATTGGAATTGACCAACATCATTCCTACTGATCCCCGATGGAACTTAAAAAAGTCAATCTTTACGGATATTTTGACGTACTGGTTAGTAGAAGAAGATGATGATGAGAGATTTTATCAATTATTGAATAAGTGGGACATCGAACTTTATGATGTCAAAAACCTTACAAGCAGTATGGAACACATGCTAGAAACTAATCCAAGCAATTCCAAATTGAGGCGCCAAATATGCAAAGTTTATGAGAACTCATTGGAGCCAAGTAAAGCTATTCCACACTTGTGCAAATTGAAAGAGCCTCACATTATTGAATATTTGGACAAACACCATATTTTGACAAATTTCACTTCACAGATACCCAAGTTTCTCAAACTTCGATTCACCAATGAATTCGATATAGAAACACTCCCGATACCAGAAATCGAAAGGAACTTGAGTCCAGTAGTTGAGATCTTGGTTGAGCGGAGATTCGAGATTTTCCCAAAAACAATTGTTGATTTGATGACCAAAGGGCGTCTAAGTGTCGTGAGTTTTTTATACTTGGAAAAGCTAGCCACTATAGATGAATTACTAGTAAAGGGGTTTGAAAATACAAGGGTTGAGCTATTTTCACAGTTTGACCGACCACGGCTTCTATCGTTTTTGATGGGTAATAATGACTACGATATCTCGAAAGCTATTGATATCTGTGAATCAAACGCATTTGTGGACGAGCTTGTGTATCTACTTGGTGAAATAGGCGAGAATCAACGGGCAATGGCTTTGATCACGGAGCAACTCGATGATCCAGTGAGAGCAATTAAGTTTGCTAAAACTCGAAACGATTCTGAAACCTGGAAAGTTCTATTGGATTATTCGTTTAGCAAGCCAAACTTTATTAAAGCATTACTAGAAATGGCGGACGATCAGTCGAGCAAGTTTTACAATCCTATGATGATTTTGCAAAATATGACAACCGATGTCCACATTGAGGGGTTAAAAGACTCGATTACCAAAGTGTCTGAAGATCACGACATGAACGTTATTGTCAACCAGCTATTATTAAAGATTGTTTATAAAAGATCGGAGGAGATCAGCAAGAAATACAGGGAAGACAAGCTCCGTGGTTTTGAGATTGCTGCTGAAAATACCGATTGGAAAGCTTTGACTGAATTCTACGAGACAATCGTACTTATACTGGACCCCAATTCGCCATCACTTCCACAAATGCAACTCATCAGTCATTTATTGGAAAACGATAAATTCGCCAAAGTGCTGTACACTAGCATTGGAAATAAATTGAAGCACCTCCGCAATGTCGAGGCACGGTACGAAAAAATTAAAAGAGAACAAGACCAGAATGTGCCAGGTCTAACAGATAAGATTTAGCAATTACTTCCCTAAGCAAATGGGTTAAGTCTCGAAAGAATTCCAGACGTGGCTCTTGAAAATAAATCGTTCGCCATGACATTGGCTTTACCAAACTTATCACACTTCGTAAATGCGACCGCGTTAGTCAATGACAACGAAATGCTGATAATTATCAAGATCAAGTAGAGAAGCTCAAATTTTAGAATAGCCATAATTCCAAGTACGGCCCACGCCACTGGCTGAACATATAAAAGTAGCCAAAACACTTTGGAGTCGATTGGATTGATATAACGATCAGGATCAGCGGTCTCAAAAACCCAGACATTTTCGAATTCCGAAGTACCTTCCTTTGGGCTTGTTTCGTTCCACCATCTCAATCCAACTAAAAGTCTGCCAGATATGTTCTTCAAGTTCCAGAAATCGGCAGATATAAGAAGAATAAGCATGATAAAATGGAGAATGAACCTGCTCTCTTTTGTAATTAATGCGAGAAACAAGTTTCCAAAGAGATACATAAAGATGGGAGCGATCCGGAAAAATATAAAAAATAATAACGCAATCGGATGAGAGGACTCCTTAAGTCTTTGAAGCAATGTTCTTTCGGTTGTAGGTTGTGATATTGACCCTCCGGGTAAAGGTGGAGCATTACCTCTGGTTTGTGGAGCATCCAAAATTGGTAATTCGGGGACATCAGAGTGAATCTGCGTATATCCGGACATATTTGTGATACTTGGGTCTTTTTATTTGTTTCTGGGGCTTCTATATTCTTCGGTATTCAATTTGTAATGACAGAATCATATGTGTTACGACTCTATGTTTAAAGACATTAGTATGACCTCGCACCCACTCGCACTTTCCTCGATCACGTGATTTTAAATATGGAAAATTGCAGATTCTCTTAAGAGCCAATTGTTTTAGTTTAAGGTTTGTTTGAAAAACAGATATAGTACTGGATCTTAGTCCGATTCTTGCTGATATTTTATGAAAACTAACTACTCCTATTGTGTTTTTTTTTTAACTTGTTCTTTCGACATTTAAACGCCTGTGCTCAAAAAATGACTGCACCTCACGGCTGACGATACTTTGGAGCTTTCAAGTCCGAGAAGAAACTCGAAATAATGAAAAATAGATTGGAAAAATAGAAGAACAGGAGGAGAAGAGAACACCACTCTCCCGGAAAACTCCCTTTTCAAAATACGGAAAATTGCCCTAGAAATTGCAGATTTCTTATCCGATGCTACTCATAGCGTATGATGTACGGGTGTTATTACACGTGTGACAGACCAGCTCAGGCCTCCCAAAACTCTTTGTAATATCAAATTTACTTGTAGGAACAAGACTTCTTTTAAAAATTTAGTCATGATTCCACAATACAGGAAATTTGTCGGAAACATTACAAGAACTCAGCTTGAAACTTTCAAGGTACGTATATGCGCTTCCCCACATTCCGCTTATAAATATACTTTTTCTTTCATGTACTAACCTGAAAGTTTGGGTTTTATCTTTTAACCCCTATTCTTGTCATGTACTATGTTGGTATTGATACCGATCGAAAATTCAACTTACCTGGATTTTGGCCTGATCCAGTGACCCTTAACCAGATCCCTAAAGAGCCCCATGAGATTCAAGCTGAGGTGGCTCGTATAAGGAGAGCAAGATTGGAAAAGAGAGCAAGATTAGAAGCAAAAGCGAAGGAGTTGGGCATCACAGAAGATGAAGAGTAAATGCTGCTGCTTCAATATATATCGTAACTGTAAATAGAAATTTGTATGAATTATGTCAATATTAAATAAAGGGTGTTTCACGGCGCGTCTATATACATCGAATACTCAAATACTCGAACCATTCCACGAATCTATATTTTGCTTTCTTTGCATTTTGGATAGATTGAACTTTAGTTCTTCAAGTGCTAGCTCTGAAAGCTTAAGACCGTTGTTATCGGTCGCTTCAATCACTCTTTTAAGAACAGAAGCTAGGTCTTCCTCGACCTCCCTGCCGCTTGATGTACTTGATCCGGAACTGCTATTGAGAAGCGAATAGGGAAATTTGTAATTTTCAGAGGAGGAGGATACCTGAGCAAAAGTAGGGTCAGTGTTGAATAGCGGATCGGGATTACCTATAATGTTACTGGCCCCAAGCTTTAGCCTTTTTCTGGACTCGTCATTGGAGGATCGACTTTCATTTTCGATAGGTGCATGAGAGTATGATATCTCGCCTTGACCCCGTTTCAAAGTAGTTTGCAAACTGGGAGACGCAAGCCTCTGGTTCGTCATATCGTTTGTTGGATGCAAATGTGCTAAACTTGAGGAGTTTGACGCATTCGTTGCTAGTAGGAGGGCGTTCATACTAGAAGACCTATTCTCGCTGAGGGAGTAGTTGTGATTACCGAAACTGTTGCCAGGATGATTTCTTTGCTTTGCTGTAGGGACCATTGTCATGGGTGGAAGCTTCTCCTGAAAAGATGAAAGTGCTTGGCCCTCTCTCAAAGAGAATGGTTTCTTTTCATTTCTGTCACTTAATATGGCAGCTACAGGAATTTGAGTGGAAAACCCCGTCTCCAGCAAGATATTTGACTCTGGTGATTGCCATACATCTCTAGAGTTCGCAGCATTATCTTTGTTTTCGTGACCATATAAGACTTTATCCGTTTGATCATTTCTGGCACTAACATTCTTTTCGCTCAGGGCACAGCTATTAATCATCTCATCAACAGAGGCGTAGTTCAATGACACCTTTGATCGCTCGTTCACGAGTCCTAATAGCTCATTTAGCTCCCAAGGTATGACGACATTAAGGTAGTTCATCACATTTTTTAACTTGTTGTAAGCTAGATGTGGATCGTATGACTCCGCCGTTTCTATCAAAGGCTGAAGAATCTGCACAGCTTCAGCCTCGACCATTTTATCGGAAGAAGGCCAAGGTTTTGTAGTGTCTATGATATTAGCCTTCTTCCATGCTTGGTAAATTTTTTGACTGCTAATGGAATCCCAGGACCTTTTTATCCACTCTATCGCTTTGATAAAGGGAACCTGATAATCTTTTTCGGATAGAATTTCGCCACAGTCATTTCCCTTAGCAACCAAATTTTCCGGTCTGGGCTTTGGAGACAGAGATTTATCTCTTGAAGCCTTATTATTTTGTTTGTTTATCATCTCCAAATACTGCTGTAACCGAAACATGATCTTAAATTCTTCTACAATGCCAAAACTTGTGGGCACGTAGTCAAATTTCATTTCATTGAATAGTCCCTCATACGGATTGTTATGCTTGGATGCATTTTCCAAATAAACGAGCTTGATGTGCTTGAACTCTATATTCATTAGCCTGTGAGTCGAGCTGTCATCTAAAAAGATAAGGATATTGCGGTCGGGCGAAATACTATCCAACTTGTGATCTAGCGTTAGCAAATAATCTTGGAACGTGCCCGAAGTGATCCATTTGTTATTGTTGTATTTGTAGGTAATTTGATACGCCTCGCTAATTTTGTTGGCCAAAGTATGAGATGATAGCAGGGAGTATGAAGGGTTTGCATGGAAAGTGGAAATGGTGCTTTCAGACAAGTCAAAAGATTCATGTTTCGAAACAACCAAGGGATTTAATTTTTCCGAGCCATCCATATTACATCCTAGCATAATGGTGATAATGTAATCCGAAAAGTTGCTCGTCTGGCTAAGTCCCTTATCAACTGAGGAAACATCAAAAATTTGGTCTAACGGCACGCAATAAAACAACAGAAACTCGTCGATCGAGAACATATCTGATGGTGAGTAGTTGTGTTTCGCGATCAAGCCACGAATATAGGTTTTGAGGCCAACTTTCTCATCCAAACCCCACACTTTGTTGAGTGGGATACCCAAATTACTTTCAACCGCCTTTGGACTTCCGACCAAATTCACATTGAGTTTCTTTACAAAGTGGTTACACCATTTATGGCTAAATACGCCATTTCCATCTTTGTCTTTGGCAGGAAGTTTATTCCAGATCGCGTTTGCAGTCAGTTGAATAATGGGGGTAGTAATGGGAATGCGCTCCCAGTGTGCCTGGGTCATCCATTCAGTCAAAACGAAGCGAAGAAGAGGATTTGAAACTTTGCGTCGGCGAACGAGCAGAAAATCCGATTCCTTTGAACCTAAGATTTCATTTTTGGAGCTGAGAATCCGTGAAATGGTTGTTTGTGATGGCGGATTAGGTGAGTTATATTTTTTCATGGCCCAGTTGGCCAAGTCTATTTGTGTCATCAGAGGATTTGCGTCTGATTGTAGACATATCTCAATTTTTTGTTTAATGGTATAGCCCATTTTTCTTGACTCAGTTGATGCTTTCGTTTTGGACAGATGGCAAATAGAGATTGTTGCCGAATAATTTTGGCGGCTGTTAAGACGATCTGTCAGAATCAGCGTATATCGCAAAATGGCCTGATTTTTAGCCGAGCGTCGGTACGATTCAAAAGTCTCAAAACGTAAGCCGAAGTTTAATTTAAAGCTTTATGAATATCAATGAGATTTTGTCTTTTATGCAGAGAAATTATGGCTCTGGTTGGGGTTGCCAAGAGAGAAAAGTAGTTATGAAGAAAAGTTTATGTTATCTGGCTTGGGGTGTATGAGTATGCAGTCTGCGGGCGAGTCTATTCCAAAAAAAAAAAAAAAATAATAACATCGAAAGTCAACCTAACTACAAGTAATTGAAAGATGAAAAAGTCGTACCACCGATAAATTACTTCGATTCGAAAATTATGATCGAAACACAGATTGGTGAACTCGATTCTTGGAAGAGATATAATTTTTTGGTCGTTGGCCGTCATGTCAAGTGACGAAGTGCATGGAATGACCGAGGAGACCGTAAGAGCATAAAATCCTCAATGCGCTTTCAGGCAAACCGGCACAGAATTGTGGGAATGGAGGAAGATGGCTTCGAGTTTCCAACTGAAAACTTAGCCAAAGACAGACTCTGACACATAATATTTTTGGTTCTAATTTAAGCTCTTATCATTTGGAAGGATAAGAGAACATAAAAAGATAAGAATATTATTAATTTTTTTTTTTTTTTCAAAAAAAAAGATAAGTATATTCAACCGACACTCCTCTCTTATGCACCGACTAAGCAGTATATTGGGGCTTAATCAACGCAAATTCAAAACTTGATCATCCTATCAAATACTACGATTTCAATCAAAAGCAATTGTCTACCACTCGTAGCTTGAATGACTCTTCTCTCAACTCTAGCGAGTAATAGGGTGATAAACTTTTTGCCGATTTAGATATAGTAGATTTCGTGCCCGCTACTTCACTGCAAAATAATCGACGGAATTTAAGTACCAAAATCACTAGCATAATCTAAATCAAGCAAAACCTCTTTGGGATTTGGTACACTGTTTTTATCTGCGATTAAAGCTTTATTGGGTCTTTTGTACTTATTCCTAGGCGAGATGATAGCACTTTAGGCTGAAAGCAAACTTCAAATTTTAAACAAAAAAAAAACGCAATTAGCAAAGGCAACACGGTATTTGTCATATAAAAAATAAACGCTCACAGTATAATTTCAAAAGAAGACCTGTGAATAGAAGGCATTTGATTTTGGTAAGGTATGTTCCCGTAATAGCGTCCTTAAGTATAGTGCCACCACCCATATGAACATCTCCCAACAAACATCTCCTCAGGTTTTAACCTATAATTCATTAATAAAAGCTGTGATTCTGAAGTCTGAACTATTACAACAAGTCTCGTATACCCACTGATTTAACTTGTCGAAAACACATGTTCATGATAGGTAGCATTTGCAAAATTTATACACATGTACGACTGTATCCTTGTAATCCACTCTCTCGACATCTTCCTTTGGCATGTTTAAAAGGCAAACACATTGAAAATTCAAGTTGGTATTTACAGACTTGGCACGTCTATCATATTCAAAAAGTCCAAGAGATGGCTATGACGTACCAGGGCGGCTATGAGAGACTACCCTTAGTACTGGCTACTAAAAAGATCATACACACAAAAACGAAGTGAAAATCAGTCTGAGGTTGCTTGCATATTTCTTTTATTTCATACTAAGTCCACCTCTTGCTCACCGTGAGCCCGAGTAACAGCAGTGAAGCTGTCTTTGGTCTCTTGAGGTGAGAGAAACTGGTGCGTTTGATGCCAAAGCTTGCTCAATTTAAGTTTTTGAACTAGAAAGTAAGCACTTCACATCTTCTTCTCTGCGAGCTTTCCGCTAGTTATTTCACGTAAAATAACATAAATTTTGGTTTCCCAAAATAATGGAAGATTCTCTGTTCATCCAAAACTCAAAACATTCAGTTTCATATTTCATAATTTGAATAGTGATTGTTCAGTATTGTTCTTAGCTTCATTGAGCACAGGTCGATTCCCTGCAAGCTATTGCAAGAGAATAGTTTCCCCATTCGAAAAGACGCCACACTCTTTCACATTAATTTGAAGTCCAAGGACACAATACTCTTTGAGAAAGGGCAAATTTGCATGTGCACCCAAAAAAATTGTATTCGAATTCAAAAAGTCCAAGATCTGTTTTCTGCAAAGTTTTATAGTTTCGACCTTAGTCTTACTGAGGAATGGTCTAGGCTCCTCGATGCCAAGGATGTGGGGCATAAAAACTCTTCTTGTTATATCCTCGTAGAACATTTCATCATTCCATTCATTACGTCTTGGCTGCTCGAGGTGCTTTAATACCTGAGCAATCCCGGTCATTGTATTAGATCGATCTTCAAACTTGAGTTTGGCGAGATTCTTTTGGTACTTCAAAATAACTTTCTCGATTACTTCTGAGTCAAGACTTGTACGAGGTTCAATCGTAATCTGGAGGTGCTTCAAGTGATTTGGAATGTTGTTCTTCAAAGTATTTTCAATGCCATCAATTTGACAGGTAAGGCAATTGTCTGTAGGGTTGATGGAAAGGTACTGGAGCAGAGGTGTGCTTTTGGTTATTGCTTCCAAGAATGTGACCATGTTTTCCCCGTGAGCTCTTCCTGGGTGTGAATGCTCAGTATGGTTTAGTTCGAGTATTACCAAGTCGCTAAGCTGTACTGCCAGATCCAATAGCTGAACTGTGTCCACTCCCATATTACCAAGGAATCCATCGATACCAAGGGCCATAAGGTTCAACTTTGCTTTCTTTTGCGCGAAGACATTGAAAAATGCCAGCCATGCGGGATGTGGAGAGAAATTCTCAAGTTCGTTATTAAAATTGTTGAGGAGTTGAAGATTTCTCTCCTCAAGATGCTCAAATACCAATTTTTTTAAGGTGCGATGACAGTTTTGGTCAATCATGCGAAGTGCAAGGAGTCTATATTGCTCGGAGTCCGAGTCCTTGTTTGTATGATTGATTTTGAGCTCAACAATGTTAGGCGCATAAACCAAGGCGGATTTCAACGAGCAAGTCATTTCCTGCAAGGTTTGCGCAGCTTCACTAGGGACCTTTATTGGCCCAGCGCAATGTAAGGTTTTTAGGCGTAGCCGGGTTAGAAGTGTAGAAATTAAAGGATCTGCTACTGTTTCAGTGATGATGACAGAACTTACCATTGCTGCTAACTTCTCGTTATTAGATACAACTTGTAATAATGTTCCAACCTTGTTGGGTGTCACAACAGTGCAATAGTTTCTTCTCCAATTTCGCATTTCTTCCTTTGCATAAGTGATTGCTAGAGTCTCATTGGTGATACAAATATTTTGATATAATCTATTTGCTGCAGGCAAGTAAAAGTAGCGTGAAACTAGGCATAACTGGAGCAAATCGGGAGTTTGAAGATAATCGAAGATTGCTTCCAAAATCACAATGGGAAGCTGTTCCAAAGTTACCAGCCAGCTTATGTTTTCGCTCACAGTCTGATTTGGATAAATCCAGTTGTGTGGCCGGAAGGAGGATGACTTTCTTCTCATGTTCGATGTCATTTTTGTCTTGTAATTGAACAACTTGTTTCTCGGACCTACGAGCACAACTTATCGGGGCTTCAACGTTATATACCGGCCGATAAGAGTTTTGACCAACGCGCAAATTTCAGGACAACGCTTGCGCTGAATTGGGCAATGTGCCCAATGCTCCCTTAGTGCGAAGGCTAATAGGCCTACAAAAACACGAAATGTGTTTAAAATGAATGTGAGTAATGAAAAAAATTGGCTAGACCGTTTTTTCAAACTTGGAAACAATCATGCGAAATTTTGAACGGGACTAGACTTTTAAGAATTTGTCTCAAAATCAAATTCCAGTTTACTGCGGTGGGCAAATGCGAAAGGCAGAAAATTGCAGGCACGAAGCGGATTTAAGCCCATTGACGCGAGAATGAAAACCATTTAAATTAGCTCCAAGACGCTTATTGAATGATTCCTCAGATCTTCGTAAAAAAAAAAAATATGTTTGAAGTAGAACTAAATAAATAAAGTTGTGGCCTCCACAGCTAATTATATCCACTAATGGATTATTCAGAGCATATGAATTGCCCGCGAGTCGTCTTTTGGGCCCTAAGGTCACACTCACATTCGCACCATGTTTCAAGCCGTGCCGAGTGCCGAGTGCTCTGCAGGTTTTGATCCTCGATCCAACGAAACCCACAGTTTTTACTTCAAATTAGAAAGACGCCGATAAGATCCAGCCGATTACAAGTGAATCAAACTTTTACAGTATTATAGCTTTCCTTGAATCCGCGGTATCTTTGATTTAAATTATCCCAGTCAGCTTCTTAATTTTCTACTTTATTTGCGACGTGAAGTTTTCTTTAACCTTCAAAGCCTTCTTTTGATCACGAGAAATATATTAGGGGTTGATTTCAGAAAAATATATAAACACAAAAGAAGCTCCCCAGCTTCCCCCAAGATTTATTCCATAAACTTAACAAACCACAAGGTTTTTTGATCTACGACATGCTGGAACCCACCGTTAGCTTGCCGAAGGAAGACACATCCACAAAACCCGAAACAGCTTCTGTTTCCAGTCAGGATCCCCTGGATCCATTTCAAGGGCTTTCCTTCCTGGTTGGTGTCGCTGAAAACAAAAATGGTGCGTATAGAGCCAAAATGGAAGATGTACACACGTATGTGGCCAACTTTGCTGAGAGACTAGATTGGGGATATTTTGCCATTTTCGATGGTCATGCAGGTAAACTGACTGCCCGCTGGTGTGGTAACAATTTACACGGTCTTTTGGAGCAAGAGATCTTGGAAAAAGAGACTGAACCATTCGTTTCGGATGCCACTCCCTCTGGACTCTACAACATGACACAGTTATTAAATGACGTTTTTGTGAAGGCCGATAAAATCATAGATAAAGACGGCACAGGCTCGTCTGGTAGTACAGCTGCAGTTGCAATATTGAGGTGGGAACTTGATAATGCTAGTGAGTCGGAAAGTCTGTCTATATCCAGCTCAAAGGGCAAGTCCGCAGACTCCAAGTCTAATTTCGACTTTGTCCCCGGTAAAAATCACAAAAGAATGCTTTATACTTCCAATGTTGGTGACCTGAGGATTGTCCTATGTCGTGGTGGAAAGCTGTACCGATTATCATATGATCATAAGGCTTCTGATCCAAACGAAATTCAAAGGGTGAGAGATGAAGGCGGTTTGATTGTGAAAAATAGAGTCAATGGTGTCTTGGCCATCACTCGCTCCTTGGGCGACTCCTACATTAAAAATTTAGTCACGGGCAGGCCATTCACAACTGCAACTGAGATAGTGAGCGAAGATGAGTTTCTAATATTGGCTTGTGATGGTGTTTGGGATGTAATCACAGATCAACAGGCATGTCGCTTCGTCCAGGACTTTTTCAACTCCCAGAGAATCGAAAGGCAGCCGTACGATCCGTCATTGGCGGCGAAAAAGCTATGTAATCTTGCTCTTGAAAAGGCAACTACAGATAACATAACGGTAATGGTTGTCAAACTCGACTCAAATGTGTTTATATAAATTATATACTATTGAAAACTCACTTTTTCATTCAAAACAGCACAATGTTAATTTTATGCTTAACCACCGTCGCATCTTGGCTAAATTCGCTAGACCGGACCTTGGGATGGTACAAACGAAGAAGTAAGCTACTTGTAACAACACTCACTGAGGAAAGAGCCATCGCCGCACTTGCCCAAACCGGGCTTAATCTCAGGTTTTTGTAGGGGTAAATCACACCTGCGGCAATAGGCACACCGATCATGTTGTAAATAAGACTCCAACCAAAATTAAACTTGACTCTTCTAAACACGACTTTTGCCAAGTCGAAAAGTGTGAATAAAGTAACAAGAGGGTATGACTTGCTTAGCAAGATAAAATCACTCGACGTGACTGCGATATCGGCACCGGACGATAAAGCAATACCGACATCTGCAGAGGCTAATGCAGGTGCATCATTGATGCCGTCTCCTACCATAGCCACTGTGTTTCCTTCATCTCGAAGCATTTGAACCTTCAGTTGCTTCTCATTGGGCAACACCCCGCTAATAATTCTCGATGGGTCAATTCCAATTTCGCCACCAATGGCAGTTGCAGTTAATTGATTGTCTCCGGTTATCATCCAACATTGAATACCTTGTTTTTGTAAATAGCTTACTACCATTTTTGATTCAGGCCTTATTTCATCCCGGCAGCCAAGCATAAAAATCAAATGAAATTGCGAGTCATGAAAGATTTTTGAGCATCTAATCGCAACATTGACAACAGATTTCTTCTGCGATTGCCAAAGAGTATGATATTTTTTTTGCTCGTCGTTCAAGACTACTTTATGGTCTGTAAGAATTGCCTCATTACCCAAAATTACCTCCTCGGGTGCATAGTTGGTCCAAATTTCATCATCGGACTTCTCAATTACTAGATTGCCTTTTAACCCTTTACCTGGAACAGTCTCGACTTGCGGTATCTTGTTAGATGTAAATTCCACCCTTTCTTCGAAACCCGAAGTCAAAAATTCCTTTATGGAAGTTGCGATTGGGTGCTTGGAAGCGAGCTCAAGATCCCTCGTGAGTTGTAAAGCAAATAATTTGAGAGCCTGACTGTGTGACTCACTTTTGATGAAAGCCACATCTGTAACTTTCATATTTCCATGCGTCAACGTACCTGTCTTGTCAAAACATATCAAGTTTGTCTGGGCTGCGTCTTGAAAAGCTGCACCTCCACCCTTTGCAAGAATTCCGTATTTTGCCGCTAGTCCAGAACCAACAAATAAAGCGGTTGGTGCTGCTAAGCCAATGCCACATGGACAAGCAATTACAAACACTGCAATTGAAAATTCAAGAGACCAAACAGCCCATCCACCGACGTCTATATCAAGATAGCTTTCTGGCAACGAGCCACTATATGCAAGTGAGAGCCATACCACCCACGTCATAATTGCGATCAAAACAATCAGAGGAACGAAATATCCTGTCAACACGTCAGCAAGTCTTTGAATCGGTGCCTTTCGCATTTGCCCGTCTCTGACCGTACTCACGATTTGATCAATCAAAGAAGCACCATCAACATTTAAGATCTTCGCAATCACAGCTGCGTTTCCAACATTAACAGTTCCGGAAAAGATCTGTTGTCCAGGCTTGTGATTGATGGGGTCAGACTCCCCAGTAAGTGCGGACTCATCAAAGCTTGTACTACCTTCAACAAGCACGCAATCCACTGCAGGTGATTCACCAGTTGAAATCTTTATATAATCACCAGAGTCTAGAAGCTTCACATCCACAACTTCATCGTTATGGTACGTATAGTTCTCAGCATTATCTGGATTCTCAATTCTCTCAACTACTGTCGCTTTCGATGCCTTCATAGAACTCAAGTTGGCGACTGCATCGGCGGTCTTAGACTTGGATAAACTTTCAAGTAAACGTCCAATCAATAAAAAGAAGGAGAGGAAAACAACAGAATCGAAATATGTTGTATGGAACCCCATTCCAGACATATGATCTTGTTGAGAAGACAAAATTAGCAACACAATACTGGCAACGTATGCAACTGTGGTTCCAAGTGACATAAGTAGACTCATCGATCCAAACTTGAAAAATCTTTTCTTGAAAGAGTTGTTGTGAATCCATAGTGATCTGATTTCTTTGATCGCTTTGACGTGAAAGATATCGGCAACAAAGAAATAGGCCGGGGTGCTCAAGAAAAGAAGGATCCACATTACTCTCGAAACGTTTCCTGCCCAGATTGGCTCCTCTATCCAGACCCTGAAGGAATTTGATTTTGGAATCAAAGACATTCCAACTATTCCGAATACAAAAGACGGAATTGCCAAAATTGTGGCGAGAATCAATCGGCGCACGATCTTCATAGTTTCCAATTTCAGTAATTTTCGCAAATGTTCATCAATTGATACGGCCTCGATAAGGGTACACCTGAACACACCTTCAGAATTTGAGTCCACACTAAACCCACTTTCATTATCCAGCGGTCTGATATGGTTCAAATCATACAAAAACCGACGCACTGTGATATTCTTATCAGAATTTGGTACGTAGGTAAATTTAACAAACGGTTGATCCAATGTAATAGGGTTCTCGATGACCACAGCCTCACCAAAGTTTTTGAGGTAAGACATAATATTTTCCGGACAGTTGTTGCAAAACATTCCTTCAACTTTGATATTAATTGATCTGGAAAGCCTTTGACCCGAGGTGAAATTGATCTTTTCGTCTTTGATAAGATCAAAATCAAAGCCACAATCCTCAATCGTCTCCTTCAATTTATCCAAATTACTTTTGCCTTCACCCTGTTCGGACCCCTCAAGTATAAATTGACCTGATTTTGTCACAGCGTTCACGCCACAGTCCAAGACAAAGGGAAGGTCATTGACAGCAGACATGACGGAGTTGACACACGCAGCGCATGTGATTCCACCAATTATGGCCGTGACCTTCTGATTGATTGATCTTTGGATTGGCAAAACCTCCAAAAGCTGTGCGGAAAACCCTGCTTCCTCTATTGCCTCAATAACTTGGTTCACGAGCTGCTTGTTTGGCACCAATACAATTGCCGATTGTTGAAGTAAATTGACTGAGAATTGGGGCTCGTCATCTTTCTCTGGTATACCCCTTTCCTTGAAGAGATTTGCAATTGCTTCTGATACTGATGATACGCAAGAAGCGCATGACATACCTGTCACTGAAAACACTGCTCTATATTCCTGCTCCGCGGGGTTTAAGAGGGTACTAGAAGAGTCTCCCGACTCGTCGGATGAGCTCTCATCGGATTTTGACTTCGCTTTTTCTTTCGCCTCTTTCTCGTCTTTTTCTATCTGGCAGGAAGCACAATTATCGATGTGGTGTCTGATCGCCTGCTTTTTCTTGTAATTAAGCCAGAGCTTCTGGATCAGAAACCTCGCGTCTGCATCTAACTCCGGCTCTTGAGCGACCGAACTTTCTGTTTCCGATGAAAGATAAATTTTACCATCACGAGTCAAATCCCAGCATAGCACCTCAAATCCTCTTTTTTTGAGAGTATTGACAATCTGTTTCACTGAGCTCTGAAGGGGGTCACGTGAAGGCTTATTTTCTGAAACATAGTACATGTTTATTACACCGTCTTCCAATTTGAAATAGATTGTTTTCAGAGGAGGCAAGCTTTTTTCCACTAAATCTGTAGGAAAGTCCACAAACCCAACGTGTTTGGCCAAGGAATGACGAATTGTTGCCTCGCAATCAGGGCAATGAACGTTACCGATAGCGATCCTAAGATGGTGCAACATTTTCTTTTGATTTGTCTCTTGTATCGAAATAAATTAGTTAATAGGTTGTTTGAAGATATTAAGTATATGTATGCCAAATTTTCTGATTGGTAGGTTGAAAATTTCCTGAACTATTCGATGGCATTCCAATTTCCCACTTCTTATTCCGATTCAATCGACTTTTATAACCTCTATCGGGATGAGCTATTTGTGCGGCGATCGCGTGAATCACTCACCTGCATGGAATGGACATCTTGTGCAATCTCATTTTATCTAGCGGATCAGTGGAGTCGCAAACGAAACGTGATTTTCGGAGAACAAACTAGAACATTTGCTGCAAAGCTGGGAATGACTTTGAGATTTTTTTTTTTT
>JAJMCO010000002.1:0-76113 GCA_030573015.1 Metschnikowia peoriensis | reverse complement strand
TAACCCCAAAGCTTTTTCCCAAACTGTGTGAAAGAATATCGAGGTAATGCAAAATTCAATAAGCCATAGCGAAACAAGCGCTATAGTAAACCGATGAATGGTAGCTCGTAGTATTCTTATTGAATTAGGCTTCACTATGCGTGACGAGTGTTGCTCTGATGGAGTAACAGAAGAGGCTGCACTAGTTTGTTTTAAGACAACAGTATCAATGATAAGCAAGCTCAGGGTTATGAGAAAGAAATAGTGCCCCGATAGATCAAATCCGTTTACCCACAGAGAAACCGGGTTCTTCAGACATTGAGACATGGACTTTAATGCCATCGCATCATCCATGCAGTGGCCTCCAGTAGCCACATTTAGCCTTTCCACGAGCAGAGGCCCAAAGAACCACGCGTTGAAGAATATTGCAAACATTAGATAAAGAGCATACTTCGAAGTTCTATTGACAAAATACCTGAAGTCACTTTTATGATCCATAAGCCAAACGCATACGCAATCAGTCCAAAAAACACCAGATAGCCAGAACACGCCATAGTCAGTAACAAAAATGGAGTTCATGTATTGGAAGAAAGGGTTGTCTGAAATCAAAGACCGGTGGCGCTCTCCAAGTCCACTTAACGGTATCGATACAATGAAGATAGCGAAAAATAGTTGCGAGGCTCTTATTAGTGTCTTTTCCATATCTTTGTTGAGTTATATTAATCACGCGTAGTATCTTGTTGATATCATCATGTCACATTTCGTAATTGCCCTCATACAGATAGCGCGTCTTTATGCACTCCATTTCTCCAGAAAACTATCATCCGTGTTTTTTTTTTTTTTTTTTTTTTTTTGATTTCATGGTTCCTATTGAATCGGTTTAAAAGTTTCGGAATCTCTCGCATGAATGATCACGGAAATTCAGAAGGTGCTTTAATAAGAATGTTGGCTGCTGATATTTGCACCAAAACTTGTGAGCCCGAAGACTTACACTTAATGTTTTGTGCTTTACAAGAGCTATAAAGAATGAATTTATGAACGAATTGAAAAATTCAACCTTCCAAACTTGTTAGTTTGTGTTCTTTTCGTCACCTCGGTTCAAATCTTGCTTTGATTCGGCAAATTCTTACTTCCTATTTCCCCGCTGTTTTCTGACTAATATCCTGCATGAAATGCAGCAATTTCTGATGAGCGAGTCTGCTTTAGCTTGATGAAACTTCACGTGACCAGTAGTATATTCACGAAGGCAATTTTCACACATGCGTTTATTCCCCACACATGCTACCATAAAATGATGTTACGTTCGAAGTCAATTAGTACTAAGCAACTATCAGCTTTTTGCATCTTATCTTGCCGCAGGGCAAAACATTCTACAGTACGGTTGCAGCAGGGATCCAACCCACAGCTAACGTTTCCATGTCTTGATCGGTTGGAACAAAAAACGAAAGATTTGGCCAATGCAGCCGGAGTCACAGATGGCACATCGAACGCTTCTTCTTGTAGTGTGAACTCTTTGGAATCGGGACCGGAGCCTGCTTATTCCAGAGTTTCATCTGGGTTCGAAATCTACAAGAACAAAAACCCAGCCTTTTTCGACAATGGTGGCTATCTTCCAGAATACCAAATTGCTTACGAGTCGTGGGGTACTCTCTCACCAAAAAAAGATAATCTCATCTTAATCCACACCGGTCTCTCGGCTTCATCTCATGCCAAATCTCAGCCCAAAAATTCCAAGAAAGGGTGGTGGGAAAACTTCATTGGTTCTGGCAAATATATCGACACAGATAAATACTTCGTCGTATGCACAAATGTTTTGGGAGGCTGTTACGGCTCCACGGGTCCATCCTCGAAAGATCCCGCTATTAATGACTACTATGCCACAGGTTTCCCCATTATTACTGTGAATGACATGGTGCGTGCACAGAGGGAGCTTGTTAGAGACGTCTTTGGCGTCAAGAAGTTGCATGCGTCCGTTGGTGCATCTATGGGAGGAATGCAGTCTCTTGCATATGCATGGGAGTTTCCCGATGAAGTTGAAAAAGTGGTCAGTATCAGTGGCTGTGCAAGATCGCATCCATATTCGATTGCCCTACGCCATACACAAAGACAAGTGCTTATGAGTGATCCTAATTGGAACAGAGGTTTTTATTACGAGAAAGTCCCGCCTCATATTGGCATGAAACTTGCGCGTGAAATTGCCACTGTCACATACAGATCGGGACCCGAATGGGAATCCAGATTTGGAAGAAACCGGGCGGATGATAGCAAACCCGTGGCGTTTTGTCCAGACTTTCTCGTAGAAACGTACTTAGACCATGCTGGAGAGAAGTTTTGCTTGGAGTACGACGCAAACTCGCTTCTTTATGTTTCGAAAGCCATGGATATGTTTGACTTGGGTTTAGCCAACCGAACTGAGGCAAACCATAAAAGGGCACAGGTTGAGCAAGCGTTTCGTGAAAAACAAGAGCCCCAACATAAGGAAAAAACCGACAAGTCCAATGTTCCTGACGTGCCTTACCAAGAAAAAACGCGCGGTGGCACCATTTCAAAGGAAGAATCAATCAAGGATCTTACGGATGGGTTGCAAAAAATATCCCACAAAAATATATTAGTGGTAGGCGTAGAGTCAGACATCCTTTTCCCAGTATGGCAACAGCGGGAGATCGCGTCCCTGCTTCGTGCTACCAGTCCGCATAAAGATAACATTGAATATTTTGAGTTGGGGAACGATGTCAGCAACTATGGACACGATACTTTCTTGTTGAGCTTGGACGATTTTGGCCCACCGGTCAAGAATTTCCTAGCCAAGTAGAGGGGGGAAAAAAAAAGGAAATGAAGAGTGAATAAACGCATGAATAATTGGGAGGTTAGTTTTACTAAATGCAAAAGAAAAATAAAAGTGGTTTCTTTATGGAATTGACAGCAACCTATACAATGGTGCCGTATGTAGGATCTAGTTCGAGGCCAAGCAGCCTGCTGGCCGCATAGACGTAATCTCTGATTGTCGCCACGGCCAATTTTGCTAAGCCGGTGTTTTTCTTTTTTCCTTGTCCGTCGATGGCAGTTTCCATATGATGGGGAAGCAAATTATCGTGCGCACTCAAAGACACGAACAAAGCAAATGGAATGAGCCACACACACAAGCCGAAGAAAGAGCAAACTTCAGAAAACAGTGGCACTCGGGGAGGCTGATAGTCAGGCAGCAAACGCTCGGATATTGGTGGGATGTATGGATTGTGGAAGTGGTTAAACCATAAGAAATGGTTGGCAACCACCAACACACATGAAAGAAGGAAAATAGGTGAAGTCAACTGCACGTAAGGAAACTTGACAAGATTCTGCAAATAAACCACATGTGAAAATATCAGAAACACCGTGAGTTTGAACGGGAAGGAGTCGAATAGCCACAAAAGCACCGAGGCAATGATCTCCGCATATATCAATTTTTTGAGCACGCGTTTTGTGGGTTCAGTGTGCTCCTCCACAATCTCCGAAATATAGTATAGACCCAGCGCAATGGCCAACACTAGTAAGAAAAACCCTGTTACCACGCCTATGTAGGAAAGTATTTGTATGAACATTGGGCGTTGTTCCAAAGATCTGCGATTTTCCGGATTTGTCTTTTGTAGGTGGAGACTATATGTATAGACAAGTGGAGCGACACCGCCCCACCATTTTTGTTTCGCGCAGTGCGCACAGCATTTCCAACTGAACGGCCACGCTCATATGATCACTACTATTTTTGAGGAGTTAACTTAATGTAGTTTATTACTGTAATATTTCTATGTTTTCTTATACTTTTTTTTCACCTTGGATATTCTCTCAGTAAGAATCTCTTCAGTCGTAGATTTCAATTGGTGGGATCCGATCGGTATTGAAAAACCAATTTCCTCCTTCGAGCTCTCTTTCAAGCCAATCCACGGGGAAAAGCACAATATGACCACGCACTTCCTGAAGAATTCGTTCTGCTGAGTCCCTCTCAAAGATCTTATCCCCGGCATGAAGTTTTCTTCTTGCGCTGAAAGTGCCTGCTCTAGCTTTACCGGCCCCACGAGAATATGTGTTGCTTGCAGCCCCGAACTTGGGGATATATCTTTGATCCGATTTTTCTTCCACGACATCTCCCTTTCTTTTGTGGATCCCCGCACCTTGCTCATTGGAGTTTGTATGATCGGCATCATCATTCTTTTCGTTTTTCAGCGTCCCCTCATCATTATCTCCACTTGGGTGGGCCGCATTGATATCTTCGTTATGCATCGTCTGCTCAACATTTTCTTCATCTTCCTCAATAGTTTCCCCAGGCTTGAAGCTGCGACGCGTACTGCCACTTCTTAAACCTTCCTCTTCAGAATCACGGTTGGGTATTTCTCCTAGAATACCATTCTCCTCTTGATATTCGTTGATATTTATCGTTGCGTAGCTGTTTCTCCTGACATGGTCATGGGGGCTATCCATTTTATCCGTGCTTTCAGAGTCCGGTTTCTCCCTTCTGACTTTAGCATCTCCATCTTGAGCGACCTTAAACCCTTTGCTTAATTTCATAAAGTGCATATACTCCTTCCACGAGGGCGCCGTATCATCAGGCTGGCAATGAAAAATGAGCCTGAATATGTCGGTATTACGTCTGGCATTCTCGTACCAAATGTCCTCATAGAAATAAGGATCCAATGGATCACTGAACGTGAATGGATCGATGAATTTAGGAAAATTCTCGACTCCAGGCAGGTTGATCTTCCTCATTGTATCCTTGAAACCTGCATTGTCCAAAGTGACGATTGGAATTTGCTCTGGATTCATTTCTTGAACAGGAGCTTCAGGGACCTCTCTGTCAGGCGACATGTCATACTCCTCTCCAGGACCAATATCATTATTTTTCACATTGATCGCAGCTGTTACATTTCCATTGCTATCCTTTGAATTGGATTCTTTCATTGACTCAGGTTGCAGATTCTTGCTCTCAAACGCCTTAATTGTTGCGGGAAGACCAGCTTTAACTCTTTTGCTAGCCTCGTTTTCTATTTGCTTTTCCTCTTTTGCAGCGACAAATTGAAGATATGCAATCTTTTTTAATAACAACCACCTCTCGAGATTTCTGTTGAACAAAACTTCTTCTGCATTTTCCCCTAATTTGGCCCGAAGTTCGGAGTCACCATCATTCAAAAAGTCCTCAACATCCTGGATGTTAGGAAGAAAGACCTTTTCAGGAAATTTCTCCATTGCTTCTTTTGATAGCTTTCTAAGGAATTTGGCGCTATCCAATCTAGCTTTTCTGCTCAGATCAGATCTATACTTATCAGTACCCTCGCCAAAAACATCACGTTGATGATCAATATTAGACTGGACTCTGGGATCGAAGGAATGTTTCTTGCTATCTCTGATTCCAACATTTGCTTCATGAGGGCCAGTTCTATTATTGAACGATAATGGAAGCGAAATAGGTGTCGGGGCCTCCTCAAACCTAATATCTCTGGGAACTTCAAAAATTTCTGCTTTGATGCCCTTTGATTGACAAAATGACTTCCACCGGTTTGTCCCTCTGGGTTCTTGTAATACCAATCTCGAAGCAAATTCAACTGCTGCGGAAAGTTCCATTTTCTCGCGTGTTGAAAATTCATCTGTAGCGGCCTTTACTCCATCTTCCGTCCGCGAGAATTTGAGAATAGCTTCAAAACGTCTCTCGACAATGTCCAACAAATCAACCGAAACACCAAGATGTTCTCTCATGAGTCTCAAGCGCAATGAATGAACAAACTTGCCAACTTTGTAAGGTTTACCATTCATGGTTGAGTCAATGGTATCCGTGTCTCTAATCAAGGCTGCCAACTCCGAGTCCCTCAGGCCTCTCATTGATCTTTCATTGATATTGGCACTACCAATTATTGCAGCACGGTCATCTGCAATCATCAATTTTGCATGTATATAGAGCTGTTCTGTGACAAGTGTTCTATCAGGACCCACTGAGCCCCATTTTCTCAAAGAGAAGAATTGAATGTAATCATCAGGATCGATTCCTGCTTTCCTAAGTTTTGCGAAAAGAGACGAGCTGCCTCTTGAAATGGACATGTACTCACATTGCATAACAACTCTCACCGATGACCCATCGACTTGATCGACTTGGGACTCAAATCCAGGGACCAACGGAATTAAAATGATTGCTTTCCAAGTCTTGCCTTCTCTATGAGCACGTATAATTCGATCCACAAGAGCATCACCGATTCTGTTTTTAATCTCAGTGCCATCTATAAAACAAGATGTGACAAAAAACTGATTTTCAATGTAAATGAAATGTTCGGAAGTCTCGATAAGCTTCAAGTAGGCTTGCTGAATACTCTGCTCGTGTTCCTTGAGACCAAGGGACCAGCTTCCAGAGGATCTCAAAACTTGAATCTCACAAGTGCCGTTCAAGTTCATCTCTTTGACCTCTTCTTCAGTTAAGTCTGAAGGTGGAGTGAGCAATGGTGTCATCCTACTTGGCCGCTTCTGTCTCAATAAGTAGTTCCATCTTTGTACGAAGTGACGCGATAAATCACGGGCTATTTCGCCCGAGGTCATCATGTGAACATCGTGCCATGGCATTCTAGGGACCACATTCCGGTCGTATAAGCTGTCATAAGGCTTACTCAAATTGCTGAAATCCTTAACGCGGGTATTAGAGTAATCCTTTCCTGGAAAAACTCTAAAGTTTAGAAGGTCTTCGGAAGTATAATTCTCTGCATCAAAAGTAGCAAAATCTGTACTTGAGTCGTCCGAAAGGGCATGATCAGGAGTATCGTATCTTCCATAACATAAATCAATTCCTCCCATAAAAGCCACATTATAATCAATCACACATAACTTTTCGTGGTGAGCCCAAAAATAAGTGTTCTGAAGGAGCTGATTTGGGGATCTGATAACATGTATGTTTTCTTGATTGAGAGACAAAATTGAATGTTTCGAATACAAAGAGTCAATTGGGATGATTGTTCCAACGTTTCTGTAAAGAATAACGAAAATCTTTACACCTTGTTGGGCTTTTCTTTGCAAAACTCTATCGAGCCTGAATTGCTGATTACCAATCGCTGGGCGGCGGAGATACAATTCAGGAGAAAGCCACCAGTCATGGATGAAGATGACGTCTTTAGCCATCTCAAGAGCCGAAGAAAGCGCCCAAAAATAATCCCTGGCATCAACCAACCACTGGGCATAACAATTCTTTCGAATGGGTGCAAAAGAGCCAAATCTGTGCTTTTCCGCCCAGACATTGCTTTTGATCATTTCATTAAGAGATGCAACCCACAATTGTTGCTCGACAAGCGACTTAGGAATGATGACCAATTTCCGCTCGTTATTCTCTAGAACAATCCTTAAGTGTTTAAACACCTTATTCTGAACTTTTGTCAAAGCCTTTCCATCGGATCCAATCCGGTGTTCAAGCTCTTCCTCAAAATCAGATTCAGTCTCCATAACTCTCACATCGACTTTCTCATTATTCTCGCTCTTGAAGGAGTATTTGAACGACGAATCCACAATGAATACTTCAATGGGAGTTGTTGAGTTGATATCGGAGACGTACATAACGTAAGAGCCTCTTACCAAGAACCACTTTTCTGACCTTCTATCAATCATTTCCTTGATATCATTGGCCTTGAAGTGACCAACTCTCCAGCCCTGGGACTTTGCTGTACCTCCAACGTGTATGACACCTTGTTTACCGATGTATCCAGTTTCGTAACTGAGTAAGGAGGAAATTGGAGACAATTCGAAAAATTGAAAAAGTCTGTTCGATTGCGCCCGCATGGCAACTAGTACATTGAGTTCATTTAAGTATTTCTCGATCTCTCTCACATAATTTTGGTTACTTTGAATTTGAGTTCTCAATTGCTCGGGAGATGTTGAATGCAAAGATGAATCATCCGAGTCGCTGCTGAAATGCGCTCGAAGGGCAGAGAGTCTATCGTGAAAGCTCTGACCACTGAGTATCGAGTTATTGTCATTTTGATGTGACTCTACTGTGTGCAGCCCTTCTAATACTGCTGGAAATGGCGAGTTTTCACCAAAAGCTTTGGAGGACCGAGCTGCTTTTCTTTCGTGGCGCCTCAACAGGGGCGGAACAGGGTACTTTGGTAGGTTAACGGATTTGAGAGAGCCACGCAAAGAAAGCCACTTGAACTTTGAGTGAAGGTAAAGTAAATCCTTTGCAGTTTTTTCCACGGACCACTTCAATCTCTGAGGCCAAACCCCATACTCGAGGTCGATTCTAAATTTCTTATTCTTTGTGAGTGGAGAGCGCGATATATCAGTAACTTTGATTCCTATCAAGTTCATTAAAAGTGGTGCCCGGGCGATTCCATATTCATCCTCGCATAAGCACGACGCAAGCAAGTTGATTGCGGGACTACCTAGCGATAGAGAATTGATAAGCCCCTGTGCTCTTTCACCAGTTTCCCTATCTTCATTTACTGACTCTGTATCGGCAATGTCTGCTATACCCGGCCAGTGGTCTTTGTCCTTGTTCTTTTTTCTGAATAATGTGAATATTTTTCTTGGTTTTTTCGCGTCTTCGACAGCTCCTTCAGTTATTTTCTGCTGGGCACTTTCAGCATGCGAGCCGCTCCGTCCAAATAGTGCAGTAGGTCTTCTCAATGCGGAGAAGTGTTGCGATCCAAACAGCCGCGTGCCATCCCTAAAGTCTTTGGCGTCGTCAAGATCATTCTCATCTCCATTTGGAGGTACCGACAGTGGGCGTCTGTTCGAGTCAAAAGGATCTTTGAAAGCAGAATTCAGCTTTCCCTGTGTAGTCTTTCTTTCTGAGTGAGTTCCTTCTTCCAAACTTCTCATTTCTGACTCGCTGAAGGGCATGTTGGTGTCACCCTCATTTTGGCGTTCATCGCTATCATAGCGACTTTCGTTCGGGTCCGATTTTTTTGACAAAAAGCTGAATGTGTTGCCAAGAATCTTGCGCAGATTATCATGATTTTGGGTTTCCTCATCCTGTTGGATTTCTTGTGCGGTTAACCCCGACTGTTTCGTCCCCTGGGATTTCGGTAGCGCAAGATTTGGAGTGGTGAAGTCTTCCACTTGCAATTCGCCATTGATCAGCGATTCCAGGTTTAAAGTTTGCGACATTTAATTATACAGGCGCGAAATTAATCCTTTTTGAACTTTCAAGTTTTTCTGTATTTTTTTGTCGCTGATGTCTTCGTGGAAACAACCTTTCTTGCTATCCAGCAGTATGCTTTGGTCAATTGTAAACGGTAACAATCATGTACCATGTGGCGAGCGTGTATATGCACTGCCGAAACTAATTTTGGGTGCGAAAATCTGAGCCTTATTGCCTGATGAAAAGTATTTTTGGTCTGTTTTGCCCCGATGCTCGCAGCTAAACGAGTACACCTAATGAGAGACACATTGCGCACTCATACAAAGATGTGTATGGTCACACACAATCTTGTATCTCTGAAACACATCCAGTGGTTAAGATACTCGTAATTGAATATTACTCCGCTTGACTCTTTCTATTTAACGTGGGCTCTTTCACCCTAAGATGTCATTAAGACTCTATTCAAAACCCCAAAACCCCACTAGATGGATAATTAAGATACTGGTCTTATATTAAACGTTATCTAAAAGCTTCCTTTACTAGTTATGTCAAATATGCCTTCAACAAGATCTTCGACAAAGGCTGCTCGCCTTGTTTCTCCCTTGGTTCCTCGGAAGCGTAAGCCTGCTACTTCTATTGAGAGTTCTGATACTGAAGTTTCATCTAGTACTGAAGCTTCATCTAGTACTGAAGCTTCATCTATTACTGAAGCTTCATCTATTACTGAAGCTTCATCTATTACTGAAGCTTTACCCTCTGATTATCCTCCTAAAGATGATGAGGATACTTGGTCTGATGTTGACCCAGAGGACTCTTCACTGGCCTCAATGAATGATCTTATCGATCAAGTTCTCTTTCTTGACAATGAGCGTCAGTCTCCTTGGACTGAACGTGGTGCACCTAATAAGCCTCGGCATTGGGCTAATCATTATGTTCGCACTCAACAGGTTATCGAGCCCTTTTCTTACAGGGAAGAAGCTTTGATTTATGAGAAATTTCAGGAGAAGAAAGCACACTTGTTTCCGGAGTTGTATCTTCAATTTCGAAATCAATTTGCGTTGAGGTCAGATGTTCATCGTGATTACTGTCGGTGTACCCCTGAGGGTTTTCGAGGGTGTCTTCAAGGAACCCCTGAAGAAGTTGACCAAGCGGTTGGCTTGATGAATCATGAGTTTTCGCGCGCTTTCAAGCTTTGCATTGATCCAGATGATAAGTCGCTTCGTGAGCTTGCGTTAACATGTCTGGGTGATCGCGATGCTGTCGAACGGAAGTTCTTTGCTTCCTTGCTCAAATCCACTAAAGTGGTAAATTTGTTTGTTAGAGAGAATGAACTAATTGGCAAAGTTCTTGGAGGAGATATTGATCCTTTTATTTACTTCATGCAAGCCTTTAAGAAGTCTTACGGTGCCATTTGGTTACGTGTTGCGCCTTTGTTGATCAAGAAATGCAGAACCGAGGAACAGTTACGTAAGTTTCGGAACGACATGACTGAGCACTACAACAAAACTGGAGATATTTTTCGTGACTTGAATTCGTTTCTTGACATGTTGGTGGACAAAAATATGTTTGAGAAAAAGGATTGGCTGTCATTGACACGTCACAAAAATAAAACTTGGCAGAAAGATTCGACTCAGTCTGCTAAAGTTGATCCACCAAAGCAGATACAGAAAAGTGATCTGAGTGGCACGCAGAACAATAAAACTTTGCCTAAAAACACCAAGGCTTTAGCTAAAGAAAAGCCGCCAGGATGGATTCCTGATGATGAGTATCGGGAAATCAAAAAGAAACTTCGTAGGGAAGTGCAGAAAAGAAAGAAGCAACGTAGGACTCTACATTGGCCTCAATGAGTAATCTTATCGATCAAGTTCTCTTTCTTGACAATGAGCGTCAGTCTCCTTGGACTGAACGTGGTGCATCTGACAAGCCTCGGCATAGGGCTAATCAGTATGTTCGCACTCAGCGACACCGGCCATTGCGTACGGAGCAACCATTGCGGCAATCTTAATCGTTCACGTATATGAACTAGAAAACTAGTGGATTGGTAAAACTGAACGTACTTTCATCGGTTAGTTTAAAGAGGTTGTAATAATATGCTTGTGGAATAAAAAAGATTTTCATACGCGTAAGTATTTGTAGCATCACATCAAATACTCAGGCGCGGGCTGGTGAGTCTTCGGGAAGTGCTGTCGAAGCAAGAAATTCTTCAAAGAGTAAATGCTTTCAATCGAAAAGAAAGGTTCGGAGAATTGATTGGATTACGAAGAATATTTAAGTCGTTGATGGTTTTTTATTTTGCTTATTGTCCTTCCTCTCACGCGTTAGATCATTGTTTAACCGACATTCATCAATGAATCCTCCGTAATGCAAACATCAAAAACAAAAAACTTTTGAAAAAGCTCTTAGGAACCATAGAGATACGTCTAATTTTAAAGTATATTATGTTTTTTTTTCTTGGATAAATGCGGAAAGAGGGTTTAAATGATTGCCTTTTATATATTAACTATCGCTAATTACTAGACTGAAACCTATAACCACGTGATTTGGACGCGTTCCGTTTTTTCGCGCGGCTCCCAGTTAACAATCATGTCAGAAAGTGTCATGTTTGTCTTCCAAAACAGAATGGGACATAACGCAGTCGAATATAAATTTACAAGAAATCAAGAATGAGATCTTGTTTGTTACCCAACCAAATCGCATGGTCCGTATGGTCAACCAACAGTCCGGCCGCAGTATGTGGGTGAACTAAAACAGAAAGCTTGCCGTGGTTCAATTGATAAAATGTTAATACTCTGCCAAAAAGCTCAGGATCATACTTTCCAGCCGTATCAAGTTCCCACATATGAATTGGATGTGGACCAATGGGTCTATCCCATAGTTTATGCACTCGAAGACGACCTTCTTCGATTTCCTTGGCGAAATGCTCGGACACCTTGTCTCTGAAGTCGGCGCTGAATTTTTTCTCCTCAGCAAAAGAGTCACGCCAGTAAGTATGAAAGTCGAAGCTCAGGATTTCAAGAGTCATTATCAGAGTTTTTAGTGGAAGTAATTATAAGTATGTGCGTTGAAATTTAGAGTGAATGTCGTGACTTTATATAGAGCTTGGGGCATGCAGGTCTGACTAAGATTATAAATCGCCACAGTGATTTTTTCCAACGATCGCGAAAGATAAGATGTTACATGCAGGTGGTTTGTCATTCGAAGTTTGGCGTACCACTGTTAATCTTTCAAACCGTGATATGTATCAGATCAGTAACTTTTTTGTATGATCATTGGTGGGGAATAACTTGTTTAAACTTTTTATATAATTGAATACAAGATACGCTTTAAAAAAATGGCCAATTATGGTTGTATAGCAGCAAAGCTAAGATTTTTTTAAGAGAAACAGTGGCAAGGGTGATCTGAATTAAATCTGTACCAAGATCAATTCTCGGGAAGAATAGTAAAAGCTTAGTTTTTAATTGAAATTGTTCCAGCACCAAGTGATCAATAATGCAATCATCAATTCTAATCTGAAAAATACTAGAAAGCTTGACAACCGCCCACCATGCAGGGCAAGCGGCTGTCACGTTCTACTAGAGCCGTGTGAAGAAGTGGCGCTTTGCAACCTCATGCATCAAATCAGTCAATTGAATGCGTATGCTAATTTTGTTTTTTTTTTTTTTTTTTTTTTTTTTTTTTTTTTTTTTTTTTTTTTTTTTTTTTTTTTTTTTTTTTTTGTTCTTTCTCCATTTTTTTAAACTCTGATATGAGAAAAGCCAAAATCGCCAGTGTGATCTTTCCAATTAATTTGGACTCGATTGTGCATCACCGGGCATGTCTGCCCAGCCACTTTGCGAGGTTTTTATACCCATTGCTCCAGCACTAAATACACTGTCTTGAATAAGTTCTCAAAACCTTGGTAAATTGCTGCATCTCTTCAGTTCTCTAATTCGCTCATTCTTACATTAACAAAGTCGTCAATATCCGAAGGCTCTTCACTTGTCGTCTGTGAAAAGCCATTCTGGGATCTTCTTCTTATCACATAAGTGTGGATAACACAGCAAGTAGCCACCGCCAATGCGCTACCATGAATGTTATAGACTATATCCATGTAGTCGAATATCCTATTGGAATTGACGAAGTTTTGCGCATATTCCAGCATGATACTGGCGCCAAATGTCATTGTAATTACTGTGATTTTCCATGGCCGGTGAGTTTCCCAAAGAAAATAAAACTCTGTGGTCAAAATAAAAAATGTCACAAAGTGAATTGCTTTATCGTGACCTAGGGATAGCAGGGAGAATCCTAGATAAGCGGCAAAGGAAAGCGAAAGACAAAATACTGGAAATGTTAGTCATGAGGCTAAAACTGTCTTACGGGGACAAGTCGAGATTTTGAACATACAAAACAACACTGAAAATCTAACCATTATAACGGCTTGTATGATTTTTCTTTTATGAACTCTCTGCTGATGGAACAAGAATATAGAACAGTTGCGTTTTCCTGTGGAATCTAATGAGAGTTGTAAGCATGAATCGTATCTGTAGAGGCGGAAGTGGTGAGTGAGTCGCGAAATCCGGGGCCTCGGCTGTGAGAGATGAGGAAATTTTGGTGAACCTAATTTGCCGCTGAGAGATGCCCATCATTTGTTTCTTTAAAAAAAAAAATAAGTGAAAATAATGGGAAAATAAAAAAGTGTTCAAATTACCACAAAGTATTCGTGCTATTATCTGTTTCAGCCTGTTTCTTACGTATGGATTTGCAATTACATGTATGAGTAGGCTATCCTCATCAGACGGTCAATGTCAGAATCTCGCCGCGAGCCTATTTTCAGCCAAAAGCCCGCATCAGGTCCACTAACTTTCTTTACAATAAACACTAGTTCACAAGGGGGAGAAGAAGAAGAAAAAAAAACTAAATTAATTAGAAGATGCAAAGGTTTTACCGTCGGCATTATGCCTCAGTCAACTACTTGCTAACGTCGGTTCCAAAAAGCGCCCCCGTGCCCGCCACTAAACCGAAAGTACCACGAGCTGCACGCTCCGCACAAGTGCCCTCAGAAAAGGTGGCCCAATATATTTATACCCCAAAAGACTTAAATGAGTATTTTAGGGATGATTCTTATGGCCATCCGCTGCCTGCACAGATCACCCGTGCTGACAGTTTGTTTTACAACTCCCAAATTAAACACGAGTGGACATGTGCAAACTTTGAGGACATTCCGGATGTTAAGGTTGAACGATTGACCGAAGAACGACAGTATAAATTATCAAAAATTGCGTCTTTCGAACGCACAGAGTACCAAGAGAATTTATTAAACTCACGATCTTCATTCGGTATCGATCCGCAGCTTCTAAAGCCACTTCCAGAAGTGTTACTATTGGGCCACACTAATGCTGGAAAGTCCACATTAATCAATAGTTTATTCCTTAATAAGCATCAAGCGGGCACTGCCAATGCAACTACAGAATATGCCTTTGTATCACGCAGGGCTGGCTACACAAAATGTCTAAATTGCTACAACGTGGGTAACAAATTGAGGGTGGTGGATAGTCCTGGGTACGGTCAATTTGGAGAAGAGTCTCAGGGCCAGGTGGTGCTTGACTACATTCGTAAAAGGAAACAGCTACGGAGAACATTCATGATTATCGACAGTACTTATGGTATCCGTGAGGAGGATGCCGTTCTTGTAGAATACCTCATTGATAATGGGGCACTGTTTGAGATCATTTTCACCAAGGTTGATGTGCTAATGCAAAAACAATTTCCGAAAACCAACATGAAGCCTGCAAAACACGACATTGGAGCCCGCATTAACGCTTATGAAAAGGTAAAAGAGGGGAACAGCAAGGTGGTGCAGTATTTCCGTGATGTCATTGAAAAGGCCGGACTTCGTGAACTCGCCACGTTGCCACGCCTCATCTTCAACAATTCGCATACGAGCAAAGTTTTGGTCAAGAGACACGGCTTTAGGGACGTGCGCTTTGCGATTGCCGAAAGTTGTGGTCTTGTAGAATCGCCCGTGCACGCGAAACCTGAAGAGGAAGTTACAACGAAAGGCAGGAGAAAGAAGGCCACCAGACGACCACGGGCGACAACAGCGACAGAAGAGTAAATTATGTCTCTGTTTTTATAGATCTACTACCTTTGTATTAAAACTAATCAGCAACATTCAGTCTTCGCTTTTTTTTTTTTTGTTTTCTTGTTTATATCGATAAAGTTAGTCATATACATGCAATCCAAGATGGTCTAGAAACGGCCTCCACGGCCACCACGGGAACCACCGAACCCACCTCTGGAACCACCACGAGGCGCACCACCGAAACCTCCTCTCGATCCACCGCCAAATCCTCCTCTAGAGCCACCACGGCCTCCTCTGGATCCACCGCGAGCACCAAATCCACCACGGCCACCGCCACGGCCACCAAATCCGCCTCTGGCGCCGCCACGAGGAGCACCACCACCACCAGATTTTCTTTTTGGCTTTGGTGCGTGGTCCTTGGGCTTGGGCAAGAATCTCTCCAAAGGAAGTAACTTATCTGGAGAAATAAAAAACTTGTCACCGTCCTTGAAAGATGCAGCTTGCACACCTTCGGATGGCTTGATAGTAAAAAATACCTCGTTCAAAGGACCCAAAATCTCGTCAACTTTGCCGACTTGAGTCTTGTTCTCCAAATATATTGGGGCATTGAAGTAAGGAATCTTAACGTTGATGGAACGACAAACAATGTCTCCTTCACAGGCGTGCATGAAAGCACCCATTTCCAAAACGGACTCTGGGGGTCCTTGTGGGGCTGAAAAGCCAAAGCCACCACGGCCGCCGCCGCGGCCGCCTCTAAAGCCGCCTCTTCCTCTGTTCATGATGTTTTATGGGTGGTTTTAGATGATGCACTAGGGAAGATTTTTCAAGTGCGATGAGAAGCTCCATTAAACCCCTGGTGTACGGGTGCAGACATCGAAGATTTAATGTGCATCCAATTTGAATTCGTGCGAAAATTGCGAGGGGTCTGTGGAAACGGAGCGCTGGAACCTCGTCTGTCGCCTATTCTAGTTGGAGTGCGAAAGGGCAAAAATGTACTCGGAGGCTACTTAAGATTGTCATTTTACAGGGCTTTTTGACTTTCAATATATGTTCTGTTCAATCGGGAGAAGTCGCAACATTGTGGGACTGTCCGCACTCGAAAATACTGTCTTGCTTTGCTTTTAAATACCACAATTAGTGATAATTTGCCCTTTACAGAGATCTTTGTAATTCTCTCTTTCTTGAGAAATGATTTTTCTTCCTCAAGCTGCTTTCTTGTTAAAATTATCATTCCCGCGATAACATTTACCAAGAACTAGTCTCGTCAGTAGCTGGAGCTTTCAACTCATTACAGATATTACACCGGTGTTCTTTCTTTTCTCGCCTATCGGTCACAATAGTGCCGTTTTATACCCCAATTTCGAGGCTCCGCAACTTCAAGTCCACAGAAGCGGACATGCTCATCATATTGCGCGTTGCTCCCGCCCAGCAGACAGTCCCGTCCCAAACAAGTGATCGCAGATAGGAAATCTTTTTTTCTCTACTTGAAATTAAAAGACCGGATATAAGTTAAAGTAGATTTTACCAAAATTCTATATTCTGACTGTAAAAATACATAAGTTCGAAAAGTGCCAAAATATTATACTTATCCTTTCGCATTGGCGCAAGCGGTCTGGCCCCGGCCCGAGCCCCACTGCCGAGAAGTCCCGTCGCACGGCCACTGTACCGTCCACCACGACGCCCACCTCCGAGCACCCTGAGCAAATGCTCGCCTCCTAATAACCAGCCTCGATAACAATTAACCCACCTCTTGTCCCGCAAATTTCCCCTTTTCTTCCATCCTCCCACGAAATGAGCGGTGTTCAAGGTATGTATAAATATCAAAAATAAAATTGAAAATGAAAATGAAAACAATTAAACACTCCATACTAATCCATTTTCCTTAGCAGCAGATAATAACACCTCTTTCCGAGTTGGTCTTACGCAGGAGGAACGGGAACTTTATTCCCGTCTTTTCAAAGCATTGGACCCACAAGGCAGTGGCATTGTCACCGGCGACAAAGCCCGCGTGACGTTTGAAAAGTCCGGGTTGCCGCCAAACATCCTCGGTGAGATCTGGCAGTTGGCCGACGCCAAAAACTTGGGTTTCTTGACTCAGTTCGGGTTTTGCCATGCCATGCGTTTAATTGGATACACGCAAGCAGGACAATTCCCCACCGCTCAGCTTGCAGAGACTCCTGGCCCATTGCCCAAATTTGCCGACTTACCTTTGCCCGCTCAGCCCTTACGCACGCAATCCACGAATGGCTCGTTGTTGCAGGCTCAGCCATCTTCGTTGATACCACAAAATACCGCCACACAGCAGAGCTTGCCTCAGGCTCCACTTGCTGAGGTTACTCCTGTGGACTACGAGAAGTTTGCTCAGATGTATGTGAAAACCACGGGCTCAAAAACCGCGCCTTTGGACGGCAACACTGCCAAACTGATCTTGATGAAAGCCAAGTTGCCCACTGCTACGTTGGGTCAAATCTGGAGTTTGGTTGACGTGCAGAATCGCGGCTTTTTGGACTTACCCGCATTTGTCATGGCTATGCATTTGATCCATGGCTTGCTCAGTGGCTCGTTGAAACAATTGCCCCCCTTTTTGCCGGAGTACATGTGGAAATCTGTAGACTTGCCAGCGCGTAACCCCACGCTTGGTGACCGCCAAACATCTTACTCTTCGATCAATTCGCAGCTGTCTACTATCAGACACCCACCTGCTGCACAAGTGCAACAGACTATCTCTGAGTGGCAGGTAACTTCTGCACAGAAGCAGCAATTTGATGCTATTTTCGATAGCTTGGACAAAGCGAAATCTGGTACTTTGGCTGCTGACCAGGTTGCGTCCTTCTTGATGACCTCGCGCTTAGATCAGCTGGATCTAGCAACCGTGTGGGACTTATCGGATATTCAAAATACCGGTGTCTTCAGCAAGCTTGAATTTGGTATTGCCTTGTTCTTGATCAACAGAAGACGCTCAGGTCTTAGCTTGCCAGATGTGGTCCCCGAAGAATTGATTTCTTCTCTTCAGCAGGGTACTCAACCTATGACAACTCTGTATCAAGCTCCTCAGGCTCCTCAGGCTCCTCAGGCTCCTCAGGCTCCTCAGCAAAGTGCACCTGCAGCCAATGCAGTGCCTCCGCCCCAACCAAAATCGTCTATTGATGAGTTGGCCGACATCTTCAGCTCTCCCAGCACAACTCCGGCGCCAGCAAAAGCCCCAACGATCAACACTTCTCTTACTGAGAGCTCCCCGCAAATGACAGGCATTCAACCAAGAGCCAGTAGTAGCGACTTATCTCATGTTAATGAGCCTCCAAAAGTAAGGCAACATTTGACATCTTCTTTCAAGCCATCCTCCACTTTTGGCCAGTCTTTACTAGCCAACCGCCCAACGCAACCAAGCAGCCACCATGCTGGTTCTGCTGATTTGATTGGCGAAGATGTTGCATCCGAGAGAGTTGTACAGAAAGAGGTCCCTGCAACTTCCTTACCCCAGCCTCCCACTGCTGAACTTGTGTCTGAGAGAAACATCCCTGAACCAGTACAGTCTAGAAAGCCTACCGTCGACTATGAGGCTTTACGCTCTGTGCCAAAGCCGCCTCAGCCCAGAGCTTCGACCGTTCTGTCCCCAGGCCCAGGTCAGGCGGCCTATAACGCGATACCTCCACCAAACGCAAATGTGCAGCGTAGCTTCTCCTCGCAGGAAAACACCGATTTGTTGGCCGACTCTGAGGTTTCAGGGAAGTTGTCCGAAGCAACCTCCGATATTGCTAATTTCTCCAACCAGATCAAGTCGTTGTCTACTCAAACTTCTAACCTTGATGAGAAGAAAATCCGTGCAGAAAAGGAATTGGCACGCATTTTAACCGTGAAGGAAGAGATTAATTCAAAGTTGAAGCTGTTAAGAACTTCGTATGAAAGTGAAGTTAAACAAGTCGAGCAAGTCGAATTTAACTTGAGCAATGCTAGAGAGGAGCTAGAGGCTTTGAGATCTGAAGCTTCTATTGCTGAAGCAAAGTTCAACAGTATTTCTAATGAGTTTCATGAAAAGCAATTGGCTGTCGAGGAGACTCAGAAGGTCAATTCATCTCTCAAAGAAAAATTGGGTAACTTGAATGCCGAAATCGCGGCTTTGGAAAGCGATCACCAGAAGAAAGCCACAGAAAACGTCAGATTGTCAAATGAAGCCAGTGTAAGAAAATCACAGGTACAGGTTGCTTTAGTCAAGGTCGATGAGTTGAAGCGCAAAATCGCGGAAGCTGAGCATTCACATGAGACTTACACCAAGGAGATTCAGGAGTTTGAAAATCAAAAATTGGATGCCGAACGCGAGGCAAGCGAATTGGAGAAGAAGCACGATGGCTTATCCAGGGGCTTGAATGATCTTCAGCTGAAGCATCTGTTGCTTGCAAATGGTGCTGCTGGTGCTGGTGTCGCTGGTGTTGCTGGTGTCGCTATCGGTGCGGGTATTTCCGCGTTGGCCCATAAAGGTGGCATCAGCAAGGAAGTTCAGGAAGCTCTGCAACCTGAATTGGACGAGAAAGACTCCCAGAATAAAGCTGTTGCCGCAGGTCAGTCTAAGGAGGTATCATTTTCCGAAGAAAAAAATGTGAGGAACTTTCCTACTAGCACTGATGATGACCACCAACAGGCTGATTCGACATCATTTACCGTTGAAGGTTTAGTTGATGAAGTCAAGGATCGCCCTGCAGAAGACCTTACCGGTCTTGATGATGTAAAGCGTACTGAGCACAAAGACTCCATGTTTGAAGATGAGGATAATTTGAAACAAAGATTTCCTCCAGTGCCCTTGGCGTACGAAACTTCAAGTGGCCTTAACAACGAGTATAGTCATACAGGCTACGAAGGAGATATTTCGAAAAGGTTGTCAACATCCTCTGCAGCTACGGGCTCATACAAGCAAACTGATGCCGGTGAAACGGGTGAGACCCCAATTACCACTCCGTCAAATTCTGAATACAGATTCCAGTCGAGCAACGGTGTCGTAGGTGGAATGGTTGGAATGCCGGGAGTTCTAGTGGGCGTCCAACGCACGGATTCCTTGACTTCAAGTGTGCAAAACAACCCTTCGATGTCGGTAAGAGATGATAATATCGACGAAATTAGTGATCGAGACACGTTGGAAGATACAGCTGCATTTTCTGATCATCCTTCACGGGAACATAAACAGTCTGAAGGCCGCTTTGAGGAGTCAAGTGAGGGAGAAAGGCTCTCTTCTGGTGTCGAACTGTTTGAAATTGTGAATGCAGATGAAGCTAAGGGAATAGAGGGTGCTAGATCCCCACAAAAGATACCTGAGGGCCCAACCCACCCTCTTTCCCAGAGTTATAGAGCTTCGGAGTTGTCTAGTGGCTCTGGTAGTCAGGCTGTCGAGGAGTTTCCTTCACCAAAAGAACTTGATTACGATGAAAGTTCCTCTGATGAGTCGGAAGTAAATGCAGCTGCGGAAGATAAATTTGATGATGCGAACGACAAACTTGCTGATCAAATTCAACCATCTGAACTTGACTTGGAGTCTGACTTCAACGATCTTAAACCAGCTACTAATGAAGGTGAGACGGCGCCAACCCAAGATGAATTTTTTGATGAGGACTTTGATAATTTAAAGTTGGCCGATGATGACCATCAAGACGAATTAGATACCCATGATGTATCTATTGATGACCATTTCACTGGGGCTGATGACTTTAATAGCTTTGCCAATCAAAGTGCGGCCCCTGACTTTGCAACCCCTTCGAACGAATTACCATCCGAAAATGATGAATGGGAGCAATTGTTTGCTGGTTTTGGTAATGCACCTGTGGCAGGAGAACTGTTCAATTCTGGAGCTGCTGGGGGAAGCAGCTCTCATGAGTTGGCAGTTCAAGAATTGGTTGCAATGGGTTTCGAAAAGGCAACTGTTGTTGAAGCTTTAGAACGGGAAAACTATGATGTCGAAGCTGCGACAAATTACTTGTTAGATCATGCTTGATTTTTTATTTGTACTTCAATTCCTATATTGTTTTTCTTTTTTTTTTTTTTGCCTTTACTTAAACCTGTTAAATCTTTTATTTTTCGTTATTGATTTTTTTTTTTTTAGAATGATACTCAGATCAAGTCCCCGAATTCAGGTTTCGGCTTGTTCAAGTCTTCCAACAGTGCAGTTGGTCTCTCGGCTTGCGGAGTGACCCTGACGGCGTGTCTTGAGACTGGGGCATCCCAGTCAATGATCGCGGAGTGGACCGTTCTTCTGTTATCCCAGATAACGACGGTGTTAGGCTCCCACTTGGCTCTTAATTGCAAATCGTGTGCAGATTCGATATGCTTGTAAAGGAAGTTGAGAAGGTGCTCTGACTCCTCGTCTTTCAACTCAACGATTCTTTGCGTGAATGGTCTGTTTACGTAAATGGCTTTCTCCTTGGTCACAGGGTGAATTCGGATCAAAGGGTGGATGTGTTCAGCTGGAGTTCTTCTTTCAATGCCGCCTTGGGCCACCGAATTTCTCGATTGCGTGTAAGACGAGTGCAACACATGCAAGCCATCCAATCTCTTTTGGAACTCGGGAGATAATCTTTTATATGCCTCCACCGTGTCAGCGAAAATTGTGTCTCCTCCGGCCTCTGGACCTTCAAGAACAGCAAAGAACGTCGTTCCTGGGGGTTGCAGCTCATATGAAACATCCGAGTGCCAACCAACATTGTTGGTCTTTTGAGCAAAAGTTCTAGTAAACTCCTGTGGGTCCGAGCGGCGGTATGTGATATGCAATTCCGGGTATCCCTTCGGGGCTCCTGAGGTTGGGTGGATATGAAGCTTACCAAAATAACGGCCATACTCAGTGATGAATTCTGGTCCTTTCTTCACCCAGTCTTGGTCCCTGAACACAACAACACCTCTTTGAGCAACCAACAATGCCAATTCATCCTTGCCCTTATTATCCAATTGGGAAAGCTGCACTCCAGTGACCACGCTACCTAACTTAGGCGTGATTTTCTTGATTTCCTCGCCTTTATTTGGGAAAATGTGAGGAAATCCAGGATCAGCCCTCAAGCCGGGATCATTGTGCTCAAAAAATTTCACCTTGGGAAACTTTTGTTTAGGGTCCCAAGATGGAAGGTATTCAGGGAAATGCGATTCCTTTGCACCCTCTCGGTTTACAATAAACACACCATCATCATCAATTTCATCAGTTTCACTATGAAAATGGATATCCGTGACAGTGTATCTGCTTTTGTCGAATTTTTCGGTTAAAGAAGCCATGATTTTTTGCAAAATTGCAGGACTAGAAGGTGTAAAGAGCGAATGCACGTGGCTTTTTAAGTTTTGAGAATATTGCAGCCACAGTGAATTTTGCCCCGGAATTTGCAATCGATCACGTGATAATCCACAGTAGAATCGAGACAAAGATAAGCAATGCGAACTCCCGCCATTATTTTTTGCGGGAGTATGTATGCTCACTGCTGCCTCAAAGCCTCCACATAAGTAAAGCAGACTCTACATAAAGAAATTGGGACTCTACATAAGAAATAGCCGCCAAAAAGTCACGAGGGCTGATGCCATAACCCTTTGAAATTACATACTACCGACTGGCCTAGCCAGCAACCCCGACGCCTCTTTCAATGTGATGACAAATAGATCTTGGAGTATTCCGTATTATGATTTCATTATTGAAAGCTCCGTTGGTCAGTGAGTTGTACATGAAAATTCTGATGCCTAAGATTAGATTTAATCTGGCGCAATTTTTTTTTTTTTTTTTTTTGATTTTTTCCTGTTTCTGTCCGTACTTTTAATGTGTATTGTGATTTTTCGCTTCGTTCTCAGATCTGCTAGTTTGTTGCGGAGCATTTGCAGACAAGTCTTGGCAAGAAAAAAGCATCAAGGGCGCAAACATGGCAAGCTAAACAATGAGTAGAAGAAAAAAAATTCCAGATAATAACTAAGTTAACTATGGTCCTACTATGGTCTACGAAAAATGAATCCTTATCCTAATCAATTCCTTCTATGTAGCATTTTCTTTTTCCCTTACCTAAAATGAAACCAGATTACTGTCCCAACTTTTCAAAAGCTTCTAAGACGTCACCTGCGTCAACCTCGACCTTGTTAAGGTCAGCCAAATTTTCAACAGGTCTTTCGGCCTGAGGAGTAATTCTGAAGGCGTGTCTAGAGACTGGAGTATCCCAATCAATCACTGCAGAGTGAACAACTCTTCTATTGTCCCAAATGACAACCGTCTTGGGTTCCCAGCTTGCTCTCAATTGCAAATCGTGAGAAAGCTCGATGTGTAAGTATAAGAAGTTCAACAAGTAGTCCGACTCCTCGTCCTTCAATTCCACAATGCGTCTAGCAAATGGCTTGTTCAAAAAAATGTTTTTTCTACCAGTGACTGGGTGTGTTCTAATCAATGGATGCACATTAGAGACAGGTGCTCTTCTTTCAATTCCACCTTGAGTTCTGGAGTTCAGAGCTTGCTCATCAGAAGAATGCAAAACGTTCAACCCTTGTAATCTCTTCTGGAACTCTGGCGACAACCTATTGTACGCTTCTTCGGTGTCAGCAAAAATTGTGTCACCGCCAGCATCTGGTCCTTCGAGCACAGTGAAGAAAGTCGTACCTGGGGGTTGGAGTTCGTAAGAGACATCCGAATGCCAAGAAATCGCGTTTGTTCTCTGGGAAAATACTCTTTCAAACTCACCTGGGTCTGCTCTTCTGTATGTCACATGTAATTCAGGGTGGTTCAAAGGAGCCCCAGATGTTGGGTGGATGTGGAGTCTACCAAAGTGTCTTCCGTATTCCACGGCAAATTGAGGGCCTTTTTCAGCAAAGTCCTGGTCTCTGAAGATGACAACACCTCTTTCAGCAACCAAGAGGGCTAACTCATCCTTGCCCGCGTCATTTAATTGAGAGAGTTGAACGCCTCTGATTTCACTTCCCAATTTTGGCGTGACTCTTTTGATTTGTTGTTCTCCATCTTTTGGAAAAAGATTTGGGAACGATGGATCTGCCCTTAAGCCTGGATCCTCATGTTTGAAAGCCTTTAAAGGACGGTATTTTTCATTGGGATCCCAAGTGGGCAAGAAGTCTGGGAATTTGGACTCCAGTCTGTTTTTTTCACTCACAGTAAGAATTCCGCCAGAAATAATTTGGTCAGTCTCTTTATTAAAATGAGTATCGTAATCACCAGAGTGAGAGGATGTGATGTCAGCCATGATTATGTGATATGTAATAGAATAAGTAGACAAAAGTAAGAAAGTATATCGATTAAACAATGGGGAAGTAAAGTGAAGTGGAAGGGAGCTATCAGAGAAATTTTCTCAATTTATATTAGGGGCGGAACACAAACCCGCGTGTGAGCTGCAATAGCGCCACACTTTGACGTGAGTTGCGAAATCTGCTGCAATCTCTCCTTCAACCTGCATAATAGTGCATAATTGCTAAGAAAGTAGGAGCCACACTTACAAGAGTGATCAAAAATGCTCGATAACAGCATGCTCCGATTTTACTCGCCTCCAAAGGGGCTTTACCGCACATATGAAATTCAGTATATTTTCTAGGCGAGTGAATTTTTGCGCTTTCACAATTGATATTTTTCAGCAAGCTTCTTATTGTAGAGGCAAGCAGGTAACTGTAAAATAGTTTCCTAGTTCCGGTGGAAAATTATATTTGCTCAATCTTATTAATTCTTATCAAAGTTCAAAATATTTCTGAGGGCCAGTCTCGCATTTTGATCATATTGATTTCTGCACTTTTCATCTCAATAAGGAGACAATTCCCGATATCATTTTGAGGGTCACGTGAAGTTGACACAAGGGCAAACCTTGCGAAAAAGTGTGGCTCGCGAACTTTTGAAAATGTTTATTTTTAGGTAACTACGTGTTGTGCCAAGTTTCTAGTTCAAGATTTTAGATGACAAATGCGATCCTGAAAATTATCATGCTTTCAGAGCTTCATGAGAACAGGTGGCCAAGATTTGTTTTCGAGCTCATACGTACGATTTTTCGTCGTGGTCAACTGCGCATTCACTACTGAAATAGTTATTGTTATGACAGCACTTGTAGCTTCTCACGGCCGTATTGGGTAACATCAAGACGCATGTAAAGACCCCGAAAGAAATGTATCCTACTTCATAAAATAGACACAAAATTTAGAAACTCACCTTTGAGGACTGACGAAAAAGTTGACGCCCAGAAGATTTTTTGAGTGCTTCAAGTCACCGACATCAGACGAGAGATAATTTTGATAACCAACTACAGCAAAAATTAGAAACAAAAATTAGTCAATCCTAAAAAATATTAATGTAAACCTAAACCTAAACCTAATAATAACGCTAGACCAGCTAGCCTTTTCCCAAAACCATCATATGCTCATTTGATCTGACACAATGCGTTCCGACTATCAAAAGAAGTAACGATGAACTCGGACTTCGCTCTGCTAATGACCTTCTTCTTCTGAGGCTTCTGCACCTTCATTTTGATTGGAGGTAGACTGAACGATTTGATTTTAATCTCTTCAACAGGTTCCGATTTGGGCGATAATACCGGCGATGGATATGCGCTACCACCCTTTTGTGGAGCAGGAGAGCTTTCAGGCTTCATGGATAAGATTGGACTAACGGGCTCTTGTTTGGCAACTATGTTCAAAGCGTTGCACTCGTTTGTTTCAGTAACCTTATCTCCGGACCAACAACAGTCCAAAAAGTTTCGGATACAAGCCTGACACTTGCCACCTTCTACTTCTTCGTCACACTTCTTCTTTCTTTTTCTGCAAGTCAAACATCCAGACTTGGTTCTTCTCTTTGGAGCGAGAGACTCTTTGGCTTGCACGGGCCTAGCCTTAGGCGAACACTTTTTGTGGCCTGACAAATCCAAGACCTGTTGGTAAGCTTTGTAGTTCATAATAATGTAATGGCTGTCTCTTCCAGAAACTGAAGAATAATGAGTAGGTGGTCAGATCCTTTTTCCATTTTTTTTTCATGAAAATTTGTTTTGCTTATTAACGTAGCCATGCATTGGCTCTGCTATGAGTCTTCATCCCCAAATGGCAACTCACGCAGATAGCCGCGCTTTTAACGACAGGTGAATGCGAGAATTGGAGCAAACCCACACTTTTTTCGGCCTCTCATTCTGTTTCGGAAGCGCGGCAACACTTTGGTTCACGCAAACGGCACTGGACGCCGACAACCGCGGCATGAGACATTGCCTTTTTGGGATTGCAACTTTGAAACCTCTCCAACAAGAGAGCACTCGCGACGCACCCTGTCTTTCCTGGCAAGATTGTCACAGAAGCTTTCTGGGGAAAGGACGTGCGAGGGGCGTGCATGAGGTTAAGTCCCACGCCTGCCAGTGGCATAAACCGTTCGCTTGGTGAAAAGTAAATCACTGAGAAATTGAGTAAATTAGGGTTTCAATTCCTAGAATGTGTAGTGATTTAATTTTTCTGGAATGTTGAAATAACATTGAAATATACTCTACTCATAAAGTTATTTTTTAATGAAAGTAGCATTTTTGACACTCATTTTGTCTCTTTCAAAAAAAAAAAATCTGAGCAATTTTTATACTAATTTGCTTAAAGTTTGAGCAGTCAACGTTACTTTACACCTCGTATTAACTTTTTTTCCCACCCCTTAAAAAGCTTTTCAAAATAAAAGTAGCAAGCACTCCCGTCAACCGATGACATCAAAAAAATTAATAAGCGTGCAGAAGAGCTTTTTGGACGAAAAAATTCAAGACAGGGCAAAAGCTGACGAGAGAGTTCGGGCATGAACCCATAGTCTTTAGAGTTGAGGTACCTGAGAAATCGCGATCTAGTGAAGGTTTTCCACACTTCAGTTTTATTAGTTCACTCGAAGTCAATACCTCATTATAAAAAAAAATCCTCAAAGAATAATATAAAGTAATGACTTGTATATCTACATTAGTATTTTTGATACTTTTGACATTTTTGACCGAGCTAAGTAACATTCTTCGAGAGCTTTTCGATGGCCAAAGTTATTTTTGAATATCAAGTGACAGTAGCTTCATCTGCGTGTTTCATGAGTCCCAAACTCTCCCTTCTTTCCTACAATTGTATTTAACTTTCGTGAAAACATATGAAGAGAACAGAAAGTATTTGAGATGAAACCAATTTGTGAACTAACATAGGAAAATGCCGGCTCCATCACTCGTCGCAAGTAGATCTACAGCCTTCCTTTACGTGAAAACTAACTCAAGGATATCTTGATTCCAAAAATATCAAATTCCCTTCTATCTATATTTACACGCAAAAACCTTGGACCTATATTCTGTGTCTGTCCTTCTTGGCCTCATGGAATGGAGACCACACACCTCTCACCGACTCATTTTCTGACTTCACCTTATGGTTGAACTTGAAAAGGTCATTTCCTCCTCTCTTGATGTACTCATTGAGCTTATTCACTATTTCAGTAGGTGCTAAGTTTCTCACATCGACCTCGTCCGCCTTTCCTGTACTGTAGTGAAACGTCAACAGTGGATGTCCGTTTTTCTTTACAATTTCAAACATTGTGTCTTTGTTCATGGTTGTGAATTTCTGGAAAGGTTTTTTGGAGTCGACCAACAAGTCTCTGACTCCCTGCGACGAACCTCCCCAGTTACAGAACTGAACTGTAATCTTGTGGCAAGGCTTGACGAAGGCCCCAATACCATTTCTAGCCAGGGATAGTTTCTGAATTGCTTTCACGGGCATAGTGGCTTTGACAAACGTTCTCTTTTTTTTTTTTGGCAAGCCTTAGTATTGATCTCCTGAGGGGTTTGTCTGGTTTACAAAGTTTTTTCCCGATTTTTTTTTTTTTTTCGCGCCACGCTAAAACTGACTGCGAAAAGCCATTGTTAGCAAGGACCTCATTTCTGTCCCATCTACAAGCAGGTAGCGAACATTATGAAAGCTCACGTATTAATTCATAAAGTAATTAACTAATTACCTGATTAAAATGTCTAGCTTTTACCTCATATACTTGATTGGATACTTTTTTGACTCATTCGTTTCTATTAATCATTAATTATTATACATGTTGAATTTGAGGCTACTCGTGCAAAATAGCATCCTCGTTAATCGCTTCTTCAGCAAACTTATCAGGATCCACACCATGAGGCACCTTAAGGAACTTGTTTTTCCAAAACCCGTCGCTGCCCAAAACTTCTTTGACAACCAAAGTGTACCCACCCAAACGTGGCAAGAGTTTAGACCAAACAGCCCAGTAAACGGCACCAATAGCGAAAATTCCCCAGGTGACCACAGGGTGAATCCAGTATGGCAAGCTGTTGTAAACAGTTTGGCCATGCGAAGGAGGAATATATGGGGCAACAATCAAGTACAACGAACTGAGGGCAAAGAAAATAACGACTGGGAATGGGGTTCTGATTGGTGGGTTCCAGGTCTTCTCTCCCTTGTAACTCTTCCATTTCAAGTACAACAATCCGATGGCTACAAATGTGTTAACAACATTCAAAGGGTATGAGATCAAGTTCAAAATGAAGTTGTAAGCGTCACCTGGGGGAGGAGCGATAATAGTGATGACACACACAACCCAATGTTGGAACAATCCGACAAATGGCGATTTGAATGGCTTGGAGGTGGCAAAGAATCTCGAGAATGGCAAACTTCCCTCACGACCAAGTTGTTGAATGATTCTACCCTGCGAAAAGATAACGGACATGACATTACCCAAGGTGGACAAGGCCACGAAAACAGAAGAAGCAGTCTCAGCTTTTTTGCCAAAAGCATATCTAAAGAAAGAGGCAACGACAATTCTACCAGAAGTACGAATCTCCTCAGCAGGAACGACAGCAAAGTAAGCAATGTTCACGAAAATGTAAAGAATCGTGATGACAAAAAGGGCGGAGGGAGCCGCAATCTTCAATACTCTAACAGGGTTCTTGATTTCACCCAAGGCGTAGTTAGCATTGGAGTAACCAACATACGACCAAATAATGTTGTATAAGGCGTTGACGACACCAAAACCAGTGGGGGATGTACCTTGGAAAGAGTTGGTGAAGTTATGAGGATCGACAAAGTCCTTGTTCTTGATTCCACCACCAAGAGCAACCCAACCAGTGATCGAAATGAAGATGATGATAGCCACCTTGAAGACACCTAAGGCGTTTGCCAAGAACAAACCGGACTTGACGTGTAAACCGTTGATCAAAAAAGCGAAAGTAATCACACCGATACCAATAGCCCTGGAATTCCATTGAGTAATTTCTTTGCCAGCGGCGTTCAACAAGTACTCACCGGTGACGATGGAGTTACCAGATGCCCAACCCAAGAAAAAAATGTAAGAAGCGTACATGGCAGTCACAAAGAGCTTTGGCTTTGTGTAGATGTATTCCAAGTAGTTTTTCTCTCCTCCGTTTCTGGGAATGGCAGAACCGAGTTCCATGTATGTTAGAAGACCCGTGAAAGCAATGATGGAACCAATGACCCAGAAAACCATTGTAGTACCGACAGAGCCTGAAAGACTAAGAATGGTACTTGCAGTGGAAAAAACACCGGCTCCGATAATTCTATTTGTGACAAGAAAGACGGCGGAGATAATACCGATATCCTTTTTGTTCTGATCAATGTTCACCACTGCGTTGGTCTCGAAGTCTTCGACGGTAGCATTTTCGGAGCTTGCCGACTTCTTCTCCTCAAAAGACATTTTAGTTTTATATTATAACTGTTAATAGCAACGAGTCTATAAATGAACAGTTATAAAAGACACTGTATTGGAATGCGATATTGGGTGAGGAAATAAATGAAACTAGGTAAGATAATGGCGAGATCCGGGATTATAAATAAGGCCTGTTCCGGCTGCAAACCATCAAGCAAATAAATCTGCGATGGCCGATATACAGGATTTATGCTGACTCCACAATGGTGGAAGCCCCCGAATTCGCCTCTTCACGCGTCACTATATGCAGAATACGGCGTTCTGAAAAGAGTTGAAAAGGCATTTCTTCTTGACCACGGTTTTTTGTTTGCAATACACAGAACGATAAAGCAGGTAAATGACACGGCTTGCATTTTTAATTCTCACACGTGTTTGTAACCACCCCTATCAATATTAATCTCTGGCACTCCAGCCTAGTTTTTTTGGTAAAAAAAAGAAAGGCGCCACAGTTTTTGAGAATATTTCTTGTTTTGCTTTTTCTTGGGGGCGATGGTGACCTCGGTCTACATGAGATGCGGTTTCTTTTTGATGAATTTCTTTTTACTATTTTAATTAGGCGAGATTTTTTTTTTTTGTTGCGCTCGAGACTCGTGTGATCGTGATCGCACGTGATTACACAGTCATAGTGGCGCGGCGTCGCCTCGCCCAGGGGACGCACGTATTCCAATCGCAGATTCGGTTAAGGGCGGATAAGCGAGTCGCTCAAAGAAACTTGACTAATGCCTCCTCAGCTTTCTTCAAGCTGTCCTCAGTACCAATCAAGTGAATGAAGTTGTTATATTTTTCATTGGTACGGGGTACAGTAATGAACGCACCAGTAGATTGTCTGATCTTGTTAATTCTAGAACCCTGAGGACCAACAATCTTAGGGAAATGCGCACCGGGATTCTTCGAGTAGAACCAACCTGCAGTAGTTGCCAACTTTGCTTTGCTCAATTGACTTTCAATGATCTTGGCAGCCTTGGCAGTCGCCTCTGGTTCTCCGATCAATCTCCAAGGAATGAACGAATCCTCAGCTTTGACGTCATCGATCTCCTTGGTCACGAACTTTGTGGAGGAGCCATCAGTTGGCTCTGAGCCTTCTGGCGGAGCAGGAATGGACGCGTTCGACAAGGACGACGCCTTTCTGTTCAAGTTACCGTGGGACACTTCAACGTTATGCTCAATTCTCAAGTTCTTGATAATAGCACCTCTCTCAGAAACCAAAGCGTGGAATGCGATCGGAATATCAATGCTTTCATTCCAGTTGTCTTTAGTGAGTTCGTCCAACTTGACCTTCAATTTCTCAATCTTCTCAGGTAATCCAGTCAAGTTGATTACAGTGGAAGCGGAGTTAGGCTTTGGAATGTTGATTTGAACACCAAACTCATCCAGCAAAGATTGACGAATGAAACCACCAGGTCCAACAATAAGCTTATGCTTTTCCTTTGCTAAGTCGTAGGCATCCGTAATGGAGGCTTCCTTCTCAGAAACAATCTTCTTGATCTGGTCCACAATCTTGTTAACAACAGCCTTGTTACCCTCGCACACAACCTGATCAGAACCGTCACCTTCGTTAGGGATGGTGAGCAATCTAGAGTATTCTTGTCTGGATAACTCATCACCACCGGCGTTGCTTATGATCTCTCTTAAAACGGAACCGCTTGGACCAACTAACTCACGATGATATTTGGGGTCGACGGTGATGGACACAGTCACAGAGTTCTCAATGTTGTCGATGATTTCCTGGATCTTTTGGGTAGCTTCTTTCAAGGCAGATTTAGAGCCAGTCAACTCGACCTCAGCATATCCCTTTTCCTCTTCTTCCTTCTTGTCTCTGTTAAACTTGTAGTCAACACCAGTGCCGTCCGCGATGTCATTGATCGTGGCACCACTCTTTCCAATAACTCTAGCAATGGCCTTCGATGGAATGTTAATGGTTGACTTGTGACCATTCTCTTTCTCGAAGTTGTACAATTGCTTTAACTCGTCCTCAGCTCTGGCCACGTTTTTCGAAGGTCCTCTGATAGTAACCTCATTTTCATTGTTAGGAGCGTCGCCGTAGTTACCACTACTTTCAGAGGGGAATCTGATCTTGACATTGTATCTGTCCTGCAATCTGTTGATGTAGGTGAAGTTAGGACCAATGATTCTTCTATGATATTGATTTTCGATTCTCAATCTGACCAATGTGTCGTCAGCCAATTTCAGGGCTAACTTCTTGATCGCAGTTTTGGCACCCTCGGCGTTTCTCCTGATACCATGCAAGGTGATCTCCGTCTTAAGGGCCTTATCCGCGTTTTCACTGTCTTTACCATCTCCAGCAATGTCGATCTTGACGCCAAACTCATCTCTGAATGAGTTCAAGTTAGATCCACCCTTACCGATGACTCTCGACAACACAAACGTTGGGACTTCAAAGGTAGTGCTGTAACCGCCAGTTGCACTGTACTCCTTTGCCTCATCAACAATCTCTGAGATATCCTTCTGCACCTTGCTAACCTCGGACTTGAGACCCTTGATTAAGATCTCGTCCTTGGAGCTTCCAGAAGCATTAGAGTGTAACTTAATAATGACTGACTCAGGCTCAGCAGTTGTCAAAATCGCTCTCAAAGTAGAACCGTTGGGGCCAGAAACATGCGTTTGCTCAGCAGATGGAACTGACAACACAACCGTGGCCAATGTGTTTTGCAAGGCCTTCAAACCCTCAAGAGCCTTCTCGCATTCAGCCAAGACACTCGAGGAGCTGTCCTCAAAGTCATCAAAGTCATCTTTCTGGCTCGAGGTAGAGTAGTCAAAGATGATGAGTTTGTCATCGAGGATCACGTACTTGGCACCCTCAATGGTGTCAATAGCCTCTGGGATTTTGGAGTGGAAGAAAGGGTCGATGTACGAAACCTCCAAAGTTTGGTCAGGGGTTACTTTGTTGACCGCAGCCACAATAGCTCTTCTGGCGTTCTTGGTACTTTCAGCATCATCGGTTTTGACAACGATCTCAATTGGAATGGACTTGTCCTCGGAAACCTTCAACACAGGGGAGTTGATTTTGACCCCGAATTCAGAGGCAATGCCGTCAAAGGTACCATACTTGGTGAACATTGCTGCGACAGCCCTGACATGAGGGATGTTACCCTTGTGAGCCTTGGACATGTCCATGACCTCGACCTTAAATTGGGAGATAATTTGCTTCACCTTTGCTTGAGCCTTGGCGATCGCAGTCTTCTCTCCGATGAACTTGACAGGAGATTCATCGTCCTTTGGCAATTCCACCAAAACATTGTCCTCCTCCAAGATCTGAGAAATGGGAATGAAGGCGTGCTTGGTTTTTGGAATGGCAGCAGACTCCACGACAAGGGTAGCGAGCAACTTAGAAATGAGGAACTTCGCCTTAGCCTTAGCAAGAAGTGCCAAGTCACGGTCACCCAGAATAATTACCGACTTAGAAGAGGAGCCGTAAAGAGGGAAGGTGAAGTCGAGGCTTTCGTACTCGGAAACAAGACTTTCCAAAGCCTTAGCAACAAATGGCTTGACAAAGTCATCAACAACAACCTTAACTTGGGTATTCTTAAGATCTTCCTCTACAACAGCTAAAATTTGTGCTTTGGCGTTCTTGCATCCCTCAACATCACCTTGGATCGAGACATTAACGGTTTTTTCGTAAGCATCTTCATCATCCTCGTCCGCAGGAGATGGCGACGCAGACTCATCCGGATGACCGATGTCGATTTTGACGTCATTTTCCTGGATAATAGGTTTCAATGTTCTACCCTGAGCACCAATAACCTTTGCCCTGAGCTTGGCTGGGATGGCAAAAGTATAAACCATGGGCTTGGTGAAATGTCTGATGATCAATCTCTTGGCCTGCTTGGCCTGCTCCGGTTTGCCAGTAATCAAAAAGGTCCTCTTTTTGGTGTGTTGCGATGTCGTGCACTCAATGCTGGCAGAAGTGTCGGTCTTGATCGAGTTGATGATTTTGATAAACTCGGGTCTAGCAACGTTTAATTGATCCTCTGCATCCAAGGAAAATGCCAACTGGATCGAAGAAGACTTGAATTTCGAACCGGTACTTGCTGCAGACTTCGCTGGGGCACTCAATGACGGGGAACTGAACGAAACAGGCGTTTTACCGTTGGCCAGAGGACCCCACGAGGGAGAGGCAGAAGATCCGGCCAGAGAGCGTGAACCGCCACCTAACACAGGAAACGCAGACTCATCAGAAAGCGAGCGGGTTTCCTCAGAAGCAGCAGAAGACGAGGACTTGGACGAAACAGGCTTTTCTTGGGTGTCGGCAATATAGGTGCCGTTGACACGTGCAGCAATAATCTCAGCAGGAGTAGCCATATTGGTGGATAAGCAAAAACAGGGGTATATATCAAGGGGCAATGCTTTGAAACTGACAGATTTTTTCGGTCTTTAAATTCACAATCACTCTGTAAAAATAAATAGCGAATGAAATAGCTCAGTTTGTGGTGGTGAACAAAGCAGCGGTAGTATAACAGTGGAGGTCGGAGCGAGGAAAACTGTGGTAATCACGTCAACTGTTTAAATTTTTTTTCTTTCAATTGAAATGATGACAATAATTAAAAAAAAAAATCGGTCAGATGATGGTAAGTGGCTGTATTTGAAAGAAAAAGGACTTCAGAGTTCTTTCACTATGTGCCTGGTGATTCTGTTTCTTTTTGACAGCTGGCCAAAACTGGGCGAGAGTTCTCAAAATGAAAAATGTAGATCGTCAACCAAAGCCAGGTAAAATGCAGGACACGGCCTGTTTGTATGGATTTGCGCGCTAGTGCCGGTTGTGCACATAGCATCAGGTGTAGCTTAATCCACATCAAGCTTTTACGCGCGCGACACCGGAGAGTGCATGCGGCTCATCACAACATGTAGATCTTTTATTCTAATTAAATTCAGGTCATAGAGCTTAGATATACACTGCTTACAAAGTCTCATGTAAAACTTCTTTCAAACGGTAATCCTCGTTGACCTCTTCAATAAACTCCCAATTTCCAATGAAGTCATCTCCTCTCACCACACCCGGCAATGTCTTGCCTTGGGCATATCTTCTCCATACTTTCTTTGCCTCTTCATCAGTTCCCAAATCTCTGTGTTCAAACTTGATTCCGTTTGCTTGCAAAATAGTGGCCAACCTATTCGTACGCGTGATTATCTGCATGCCGCCTGCTAGGGAAGTGTAAATATACACAGGAAGGCTTTCCAAATGCTTGCGCAACTCATCAGCAGAAACATCAAATTGTTCTGCATTTTCACTGGATTTTGTCTCAAGTTTCAACTCTTTCTGGGCTGCTGCTGGAACGGCATCAGCCTCAGATGGGACAGAAACTTTAGTGGAAGTTTCGGTGGCCTCCTTCTCCTTTGGGCTATCAAGAAGCTCCTTGACATTTTCTTTAATGGCATTAGCCTTGGGAGTGTCCATCGTCGATTCGACTGACTCCTTGACCGTATCCTTCACACTGACGAGTCCTGCAATCACCTTTTTAGAAAGAGTCTTTTCCTCTGCTGCTGAGACCACCTCTGGTTCGTTAGCGCTCGGGTCTTTGGGCTTTTTCTCGCCTGATGTTTCAGCTACAGCTTGCCTGTCATGACTCAGATCAATAAGATGGGTTTCACCGACAGGCTTCAAAAGAGCATCTTCTGCCCCAGAATCTTTTGATTTTGCACCCTTCTCGGCAATATCACTTACCTCCTCGGATTTACCCTCTTCCCCTGTCTTAGTGGTATCAAATGTCGCGCTCTTTAGCCCGCTCGTATCAAAATTGCTACCAGCCGTTGCAGGTGCATTGTCTGCATTGGTTTGCTTTTCTGCGTCAGTAGATTTTGCCTCTTCTGAGACATCGTTCACCACCGGTTCAGATTGACCCTCATTTCCTTCAGAGGGAACATCAAGCTCACCGGAGCTCGATTTGTCCTTAAACTCATCCTTGTTGTCAATTTCAGTACTTGGGATGGCCCTGGTTTCAGATTTAGCTTCAGCTGTTTGAGTACTGATACTCGAATCAACATTTTCAGGATAATTGCAATCCTTTAAAACTATGGGAGCTTTTTCGGTTTGTAAGTGGCTCTTAGTCTCAGCCGCCTTCGCCTCAGGGGATACATCATTGACTAAGTTTTTTGAAGCTTTTTCAGCCGTGCCTTTCAAGACAGTTGTCATCATGTTGTCTAAATCATCAACCTGAGAATACGGATCGTCAGAAACTAAAGCACCTTCCCTTGCCAACTCTTTTGTGTCAGAGTCATTCTTCTCATTCAAATTGGAATGAGAGCTGATCTCATGAGCAGGCTTTCTGCTTCTGGACCGGGAAATAGACCTCAAGTAGTTGGTAGATGACTCAGACCGCAAGGAGTACAAATTGGATCCTTTAAACACGTGGTCATGGCCGTCTGCATTGAAGTTGGTGTAATCACCGCTGGTGACCAACGAAGGATCTCTAGTAACCGAATCAGGTTCGGGCTCGGAATGTTTGTTTGCCTCGGCGGCGGCAATCGAATCACCCAAAGTAGGTTTCGACTGTCTCGATCTTCTATCTTCTGGTTCCTCTTCATCCTCTTCAACTTTCATGTCTGCAGGAAGTTCATACTTTGAAGGAGTTTCCTCGTGAGTATTTTTGTACGAGTCTCCGCGGGCCAAGTGAGGGGCCATAACAGACCTAGACCTGGATCTGGATCTTGAGTTATCACGACTTTGGTCACGGAAAGCAACTCTGGATCTGGACCTAGAGCTGGACCGTTCATCACTTTGAAAGTACGGGGTGTGCAAGGAATCAGTTTCTGCAACCTGTGCGTTTTTCCCCGCGTCAAACAACTTGTTAGTTGCAATTCCCGAATTGCTGCGTACATTGGTTGGGCGAACAGATCTGGTGGTACTAGCAGCCGCAGGATATACATCCTTGGTTTTAGATCTCGACTCAGTATCCTCCGAAGTGGGCAATTTCGACAAGTCGTACGACTTGACTGAGTCCAATAATTGCGAATGGTCCGAGATCTGGTGGCCAATTTGGTACTCAGATAAGTTTGGCGTCGAATAATTCTCAAGGTCAGCCAAGGGCTTAGAGTTCTCACTAGCGACAGAATCGACGGGCGACAAAACGGCAGCATCATCATTTGTCACATGCTTAACAGTGGCATTCTTCAAAGACGAGCCTTTCGAAGGTTTGAATGCTTCAGCAGGGCTAGCGGAAGTTTTTTCACCCGGGGTTTTTTCAGCCTTTTCCTTCGAGAATTTTGCATCTGAAAGCACATTTCCCTTTTCATCCAAAAAACGGTCAAAATCTTCGTCAGAACCTAAAAGAGCACCCTCACTGATCAAATCATCTAAGGAGGCACCGATCGAAGAGTTCAAAAGAGATCTTTTGCCTGGTTTAGTTTTGTTAACTCCTGTGTATTTTTCTGGGTGAATGTAATTTTGGTGAGGAGAGTCGTCAGCGGATTTAACCGACGCTCCTACCAAAGAAGGGTATGGAGACTTTTCTGCCTTTTCCAATTGCTCCTCAAAATCCATGGCTTTGTTTTTTTTTATTTTTTTTATTTTATTTTTTTCTTTCTAATATGCTTTGTTTTTTTTCGAGTATATAGATAAATCTTCAATGGTCCTGTGTCAAGTTTATCGGGTAACGTGGAATGGGTGTTGCGGGGCGATACAGGATTGAATGTCAGCGGTCACGTGCGGCGGTGGGAAGAATGAAACCAAGAAGAAACATTCTGGGCGGCATGACTTTTTTTTCTTTCCGACTCAAAGCTGTACTTTTTTTATCTAATAAATAGGGAAATGATTGCGGATAAAAACTAAAATTCGAACTTTCATTCAAATAATTCCCTTCCTAAAGTCTCGTTTCACCTGCAAACTTTCGTTATCTCCCGCATTTTTTTCTCTGAAATTCTCATTTCAGCAAAATACCGAGTTCGCGTTGGGCGGAGGTAAGAACTATGCTGATGATGAAGTTCGCAGAAAAGTTCCCAACAAATGAGAAACATTTCGAACCAAGCGAGCTGAGCGAAATTTACCCGAAGGTTTGTCTTATTCTTATTTTTATTTTCTCTGTTTTCTCTATTTCCTTTTTGGTTGTCTATATTTGACCTTTTGAAAGAAAATAAATTTGCTCAAACGTTTTAAAATTATTTTGTGGCATCTAGCCGAAACTAAATCTCATCGTTTGGCATGTTTGGGCCTTGTTGCGACACACAACCGTCGGAAGACAATGTGTCTCAAGATACCCTCAACAAAGACTGAGTGATGGTTATTAACCGAAAATTTTGTAACAAGATGATCGGAAGCTGGTTACGGTTTTGAGGATGGTTGTTGAGACGCATGTGACTGATGACGGTCCGTTGGATCCGTGAAATAGACTGCTAGACCAGAACTCTAATTATGGTTCAATTATCCTCACCGCTTTGTGCTGTCGTTTTTTTTTTTTTTTTTTTTTTAATTTATCTATATCTCGTTAAACCCGCCCGAGCTGCGGACTGAAGTTTTAAAATTAAATTAACTCAAGGGCCAAAAGCTATTGGTCGAGACTCGAAAGGTCACTCTTGCAGCCCGCCACAGTTTCCCATTACTACAGGCCGGTCTTGCACGAAATTAACGAAAATCCGCGGCTCGGATATGATGGGGGCAGCAAGATTTCGATAACCACCTTATTTCCTAAAGAACATTGCTATCATTGCTTCTAGTGGTACCTTTCGCTTTAATTTGTTTTTTTAAGTTTTAATTTCTACACTATTGAAAGACGCATTTCCATATTCTGATGTAGAAAATTCCATTAGATTTAAAACATAGTCCTAATTTTGTTAGGCCACGTTTTCCCTATGTTTACCATGCTAAACAATAAGCTCGCGAACATTTGCTTAGTGCGCTTACTTTGAAAGACTCTGAAACCATGCGCGAAGAAAGGGCAGAAATAATTGTAATCAACGCAAAAAAAAAAAAAAAAGAAACAAAAAAAAAAAGAAACAAATCTCGCTATCCTCTTGCTTCCGTTTCCTCACTAATCATCTCTGGACGCACACCACTGTGCCACGCAACGCCCTCTGTCTTCTACCCTTTTCTTTTTCGTGACCTCTAAAACAACATACTCCATTTACTACTCATCTTTATACCCCCACGAATATTTTTTTTTTCGACTCTATAAAATCTTCTGGACAACTTTGTTTCGACTTAAATAAATTTTAGTTAGAAAACTTTGAGTCTGCCATAGAAAAAAAAAAGCTATAAAAAAGATCGACAGGCTAACACGTACCCGTCCAACACATAACCTCGACCAGTTTTCGTTTGCCTGTTTGTGGTTTGAACCATTTTACTTGAATTCACAAGTACTTCAGCCTTTCTACGTTATCAAATCAAATCATGAGTTCCAAATCAGCAGCAGCCATCCTTCAGCGGCAATTCAAGGACCTCACAGACCCGAAAAAGGGCATTCCTTACTTACACATTGAACTTGATAACGATAACATTTTCTACTGGAAGATCGGAATCATGGTGCTCAACAAGGAGTCGCTCTACTACGGCGGCTATTTCAAAGGCCGCATGCGGTTTCCCGCTGACTATCCATTTTCCCCACCGGGTTTCTGTTTCACGCCCCCAATTTTTCATCCGAATGTTTACAAAGACGGCAGACTATGCATTTCCATTCTTCACGAAGGTGGTGACCCCATCTCCGGTTTACCTGACTCCGAGACATGGTCTCCGGCACAGACCGCAGAGTCTGTCCTTATTTCGATCATCTCGCTTTTGGAGGATCCAAACTTAAACTCGCCGGCCAACATGGATGCGTGCTGGTTATTCAGAAAGAACTTCGAGTCATACAAGGAAAAGGTCTTAGAAGGTGTTGAGCGGTCAAAGAACGACATACCCAAGGACTTTGTCATCCCAGAAACCGACGACAATGCATTAGGCGGAAACTCCGCCAACAAGGAACTCGAGCAAGAGCACTATGATGAGGAGTTTTGGTACGATAGTGATGAAGAAAGTTTTGATGAGGAAAGTCTCATGGATGATATTAATGACGAGGAGGAGGACGACGTGGAAGAGGAGGAAGACAGTGAAGTCGAGATGGTGAAGTGAATTGCATAAAACTTCAGTTTCTACTGGCATACTAGCTTGAATCCTGGTTTCAAATACGCTGGTCCCATCCGACTCCTCTGTCAATTTCATTTCTTACCTTTTTCTTTGGTATTTGTGTATAGCTCAATTTTGCAAACGTTGGGGCCTACATGAAATGCTACTCATGAAAAGTATTTCGTTAATATTATTAGTGCATCAACTTAATGGAGGGGCTTTACAAGCTTTACGGGCTGGTTTTAAATACGTGTCCACTTGTATATTCAAGACTTAATAGTAATAAAAGCGGCCTACCAATATACTAGACCATTAAATTATCTTGCTTTTAGCTGGTGCGATACCCGCTCAAACCAGCAGACAATACTTCTGTGAGCAGGTCCAACCGAACTTTGGCTTGCGTGCCAGGGAAAGTTGCCGTATAGAAAAGAATCACAAAAAACTTATCTTGACTTTCGTTGTCACCAGACGAGGTGGTAGCAAACTGGCGCATGACCGCCTTTAACGATTTATCCACATCCACAGCAGCCCAGTTATCTAAACTAGCATCACCGGTGCGTTGTTGCTGTTTGAATAAATTGGTTGCGATTAGCGAATGCATCCGAAGAGTATCGGGGGATATACTATGCGGACCGATGTCGGTTACTGGTGAACCCACGGTAATAAGAGGTAGGCCCTTTGTTGAAAGAAGCGAAGCAAAGAGCACAGCTCCTGTGTTGGGCTCGAATGAGTCAGAAGGTTCCACAACCTGACCAAGGAGTTTGGAAATTTCTCTCTGTTGTAGCATGGTGAATGTCTTGCGCTTGCTTATTGTGTGATTTAAGTGTGGTTCTTATTTTTTGGGTGTGCGTGGTGAGAAAAAAACACTGACTAACGATAAGAATTTGGTGCGGGGGCAGGGCCAATATTACAGGGCACCACCGGTTTGAAGTAGATAAAGATAGACAGAAAAGCTTGGAAAAAAACAAAAAAACAAAATAGAATGAATAGTATATTGATGTCAATCCTTCGAAAAACATAAAGTTGTTTTAATAAATATGATTGTCAATGGTGTCTTTTTTTTTTTTTTTTTTTTTTTTTTTTTTTTTTTTTTTTTTCACCGCACCAGCTTGTTGCTGTAGCGTAGGTGTCGACAAGGGGAGCCATTTTTAATGCACGGCAAAATGGGAGATCCATTGTTTCAGACCGATAAACAATAAAATTGCCCCGCATTGAAGAAGTTTTTTCTTGTCGATCCCTATGTCAGCTATAGCTGCTGTGCTTGCTTCTAAGGCCTGGTTGGGTTTGATCGGGACTCGATTTTTGGTTGAAATACATAAAGCTACTTCTTTTCCTTATCATCTGCACTAAGAATGGAAATTTACATTTCTTTATCAGCGGGTAGCTTGTAACTGGTCTGGTCCTATGTTTAAGGTAGTAAAGCGAACAAATTTACTTCGTGACAAGAAATATGTTCTTTGGTAACTGAAGTCTTCTCAATCTTTAGAACTGCCAGCCCCTACTAAGTTTGTTCTCTTCATCTATCAAAATTTTGTGTTGAAGGATTGATGGGATGATATAAAAAGAAATCTGAAACTTCTATCTATAGCTTTTCTTCACTGGTTATTGCTATTGTGCATTCTATATATGTATACTTGTTTTCTTCTTATTTTCTTCTTTCGTGCCCCAACTTTTCGCAGCCAGGGTTGCAACGCGCGGGTCAGGTTTTTTGCTTGCGCAACGCGTTTTTTTGCTGGCACCTCCTGGGACTTGAATAGCTTGTCGTTATCGAATTAGTTCCAAATATATTATAATTCTAAAAAAAATTAAACGTATCAGTAAAATTCATCGTTAATTATGATTTCCTCCCTCCTCAGCACACTTAACCACTAAGTTGTTTGGTTAATAATAACTCTGAACCTTTCACGTCGCGCCTACAGTATTTTTTTTTTTTCTTTCTCTTTTTTTCCTCACTAAAAGGCCTGCGACGCGAATCTGCTCTTTCAATTCACCAAGCGCGATCCTCCTGTGTGCACACCAGCCATGCTTTCCAAACCGGCACATTTTACCCTTTTTTGACCTTTCTCTGTTCAACTTAGAAGGTGCTATAATTTGTTTTATTTCCAGCAAAAATTATAACTTGTGGGTCATTTTCATGTCAGATCAGCGTGCATATCTGAAATCATAGAGTAACTCTACCCATAGGCAAAAACTTCCAAACCTCCCATCGCCCTAATTCTTCATTGGCCAGAGTAAACAACGTGCCTTGATATCTTACATCACGTCTTAGCGACTCCACATCCCAATTGAAGCAGATAGAAATAAATAATACAGCATGGATTCTAATGTCAGGAAAAGATCTAACTCAAATACTCTTCCCAGAAGGTTGCCGTTGGCGGAAACCAGCGGCAATTTGCCAATGCCAGCGCTTAAAAAGCAAAAAACCCGGCCAGTGCCAGCCTTGCCCAGAACAGCTCTAAAACCAGGCCTGATGAAGGAAAATACAGAAACACACGAAGAAGTTTCTCTCAAAGATCATGCTTCTGCTTCTGAGGCCAAAACCTCTGCATCTACTTCGGTGACCTCAGTCGCGTCTAATACGGCGGTTAAATCTGCCAGACTTGTGGGAGACGAATTGAAAACCTGGCAGGCGTCATGGCGTAAAATCATGCGCGAGTCCGTCGTTTATTTTGACACTCAAGGTTGTGATTCAAATAACTCAACGCAACAACAGGAGCAGAAGAGAGCACAGCGGGCATTGAAGCTGGTGGGCTGTGAAATTGTACCTTTTTACGACCGTGATGTCACTATTATCGTGAGCAGACGTGGTTTCTCCGCTGGCAAACAATATCCCGTGAACGACATCTTCCATGATGCCTCAGCATTGAAAACAAAAGTGTGGGACTTCGAAAAGGTGTTTCGTTTCTTAAAGAACCTCGGTGTGTCAGAATCTGCTAGCCAGGAGCGCCCGGGTAATTTGTCACACCTCTTAAAGGAGGAGAAAATCTTTGGTACTACTGATAGAGATCCCAATGCGAGGAGGGACGACTTCTACTACCTTGAGAAAAACTTTCTCTACGTGTATGATCTTTCACAAGCTGTGCGTCCCATTATTGTACGGGAATGGCTGAGTAGCTCGTATCCAATGTTTCATCTTACCCTCGATGGAAAATGCCCTTTTATTAGTGATAATTCAGATAACCTGGAGAGAAAAAAGCTACGTCGCTTACAGAAATTTGAAGCGGCAAAAGAGTACAGAGAGCTTCTCAGGAAGGCATCGCTTATGATCACATCAGTCAAGAGTAAGCACTTCTTGTCGGGCTCTGAATTCAATGGAACGAGCACAAGTACAGACAATTGCGAAAAAGAAGTAAATATCTCCAAAAGCGGCGGCTCATCCAATGCTAACGATACTGTGATTGAAGAAATCGAGGGGTCTAATGAAGAAGATATGCTTGGTGAGCTAAGCAATGTCCCATTTTTTAAGCCACCGCTGATCTTAACGAGAAATTCCTCGATCATACAACCTTTTCAAAATCAATCTAACTCCAAATTCTATGATGTGGCTGCCTCCGGGTTCAATGGTGCCTCGAATGCTATGCAATTCTCCATGGACTCGGCTTTGAACAGCGTCGCAGTTCAGAATACTAATCAAGGAAATGGTCTTGGTCCCGCGACTTCTCAAGTGCCATCTAAAAACTTGAACAACCTAAAGAGACGTATTTTTATGAAGCGTCAAATGAGCAAGGTTGAAGATTCAAAGCGCCAAACAGAAACGAGGCCCGGTTACTGCGAAAATTGCAGGGTTAAATATGATCATTTTGAAGACCACATTGCTTCAAATAGACATCGCAATTTTGCCTGCAATGACAAAAATTTCAAGGATATAGATGAGTTGATTGCCACTATTAATGAGAGCAAATCCATGGGGTACATTTCTTCAAATGGAGATTATAGCTTCACTAAATAAAAATATATGAGGTGAGCGGACTTCGCAACGAGAAGGATTTAGTTGACTTTCAGTTTCAAATGCTGTAGGTCAGAAATATAATCGACATCATTATTAAGTCACAACGAATCTGTAATTGCATCTTAACCAAAAATAAAAATAAAAAATATTAAAAAAATGAATAAAAAAAGGGAAATAAATCAAAGTACCAGAAAGTAAAGATAATATTGAATCTGACATCCATGGGTGGCCATGGTGTGCGCGCGGTGACGTCTAGTCTTCTCACGAAATTTCACACCTGACATTTTTTAAATAACCAATCCGATTTTTTGCCTTCATGAACAATCTACGAAATATAGCTCGCTTGAAAGCAGCTGGATCATTTCATCATCAAAGAGCCTGTCTACTGACATTCAAAGATCTCCCTAAAGTCGGCGGCTCCAGCACTAATGGTTCCAGCAGCGGGTCAAATGCTAAAAAACCAAACAGGTTTGCTGCATTATACCTGAAGAAACAGGGAAATCAGGGCCCAGGTGCACAGCATCAAACTCAAAACCAAAATCAAAATCATTATAGACAAACTGGCCCCAGAAGTCAAGACCAAAATAAGCAGAGGCCAAATGGCGGTCACAGAGGCCAAAACTCACAAAACACTGGTAAACACACCTCAGCTCAAGAAAACCTGTTACTGGAGTATAATAGAATCCGACAAAAGCTTAATGATACGCACAAACAGCAACAACAACAAAAGTTTGCGGCAGGGGGGAGTGGCCTGAAAGCTCTTGTGGGTAAATCATCTAAAGGCAGCACGGCTCGTCATTCGCAACAAAAGGCTCAATCCAAGGCAGAAAAAATCAAAATCACTATTCCTACTTTTGTGACTGTATCTAACTTGGCCACAATCATGAGTGTACCCTTGTCTCGGTTGTTAAAAAAATTAGAAGTTTTGGGATTTGAAGGCATGACACACAATTACATTTTAGATAAGGAAAATGCCTCTCTAATTGCCGACGAGTATGGATTTGATGTCACCATGAGTGATGATAGCGCAGATATGGACCTTTTTCCTCCGCCAGAGAAGCCCGAAAAATTAAAGGCGAGACCCCCAGTTGTTACTATCATGGGTCACGTGGACCATGGAAAAACAACTATTCTTGACTATTTGCGTAAATCTGCTATTGTGCAAGGAGAGTTCGGTGGAATCACTCAACACATTGGTGCTTTTTCTGTGACTACCCCGATCTCGAAGAAGAAAATCACTTTTTTGGATACTCCGGGACATGCGGCTTTTTTGAGTATGAGAGAACGTGGTGCTATTGTCACCGATATTGTAATTTTAGTTGTCGCTGCAGATGATTCAGTGATGCCACAAACCATCGAGGCCGTGAAACATGCCAAGAAATCTGGAGTGCCCATGATTGTGGCCATCAACAAGTGTGATAAACCAGGTATCAAAGTTGATAGAGTGTTGAGTGATCTTGCTAGACATGATGTTGATATCGAGGATTATGGTGGAGAGACTCAGACCGTCCAGGTCAGTGGTAAAACGGGATTAAATATGGATAAACTTGAAGAGGCCGTCATCACGCTTTCGGAACTTAGTGACTTCCAGGCCGAATTTGATGGTGTTCCTGGTGTGGGCTGGGTTCTTGAATCTGAAGTAGTGAAAGGTTTGGGAAATGTGGCTACTGTCTTGGTGAGAAGAGGCACGCTTAAGCCGGGGTCGTTTTTGGTAGCAGGCAATACCTACTGTAAGGTAAGGGGTATGAAAGATGAACATGGCAAAACTGTGAAAAAAGCCGGGCCTTCTACTCCAGTACAAGTTTGGGGATGGAAGGAGCTTCCTCGCTCCGGGCTGTTGATACTTGAGGCAAAGCTGGAGCAAATCTGTAAACGGGTAATACTGAACCGTGAAAGTCGCGAGAAACAAATTCAAGCAGCTAGGGATATCGACCAGATCAACGAAAAGAGACAACAAGAGGTGAAAGAGTTGGAAAGACAAGAAAAAATCAATGAGCTCAAGTTGGCAGGATTGGATGCAAGTGAGCTTCTTGAAAATGAGGATGATCAGGTAAAGGTTATCAAGTATATTGTGAAATCTGACGTGTTCGGGTCAGCAGAAGCAATCAAGGAAAGTATCGATGGCCTTGGTAATGACGAAGTCCGCGCTCAAGTGATCTCACACGAGGCGGGCGTACCTACGGAATCGGACTTAGACATGGCAGATGCTTTGGAAGCGCAGATACTTTGCTTTAATGTGAAAGTACCCAAACCAATTCAATCGAAGGCGGATGGGCTCGGCGTGAAGATACACGAGCAAAATGTCATTTACAGATTGATTGAAGAAGTAACTGCTGAGCTTACATCTAAATTGAAGCCCCACATTGAAATCAAGGTTCTCGCAGAAATTGAAGTGCGTAATGTCTTTAATATCACGGGCAAGAATAAGACCATGACAAAGGTTGCCGGTTGTAAAGTCAACAGCGGAATATTTAAGCGGGCTGCCAAAGTACGTGTGCTTAGAAAGGGGCAAGTCATTTATTCAGGAACTTTGTCGTCACTCAAACACGTCAAACAAGACATCAGTGAGGCAGCGAAGGGATCCGAGTGTGGTCTCTCCTTCAATAACTGGGAAAAATTTGAGGAGGGAGATAAGGTTGAAGCTTACGAAGAGACGGAGATTCCACGTTTTTTGTAAAAATAAGAAAAATAAAACCAGGTAGGAAATCATCATGACCTGGAATTATTCTGTAAATAGAAAAATACTTAATAGTTTATCTGTATTAAGTACGCATAAGTTTTCATTAAGGATTTGTCTGATTTAAATCTTCCCACTGGGCTCTTTTTTTTTTTTTTTTTTTTTTTTTTTTTTTTTTTTTTTTTTTTTTTTTTTTTTTTTTTTTTTTTTTTCTTTCTTGTTTCGCGGTTTCCTCCATAAAGTAATTCTGTTTTCAATTGATCGACGCATCGCATCGCAGACCAAAACTCTCCAGGATATTAGACAAAATAGAAAATATGTCTAGCCACGACGAGTATTCTTCCGACGAAGAAGATTTGTTTGATGAGAACTCAGATGTGATTCTCGGCTTTACTGATGTCGCCTTTGAAGAGGAAGATGAAAAGCCAACTATTGAAGATACATTTATTGGAGGCCAGCCAGTCTGGCTCCATCCAAATTCGAAACCTCGGGCACAGGATTTACAATGCAGTAATTGTCAAAAAGAGATGGCTTTGCTCCTTCAAGCATTCGCTCCATTTCCAGATCAGCCCTACGATCGCGTAATTTACATTTTCGCTTGTAAAGACACCAGAAGATGCTCAGGAAAAAAGGGATCTGTAAAGGCAATTAGAGGTGTGTGTAAAGATCCAAGCCGAATTGCCGCCGTGGAACAAGAACAGGCTAGGGAGGCACAGGAGCTTTTGGACGCCAAGTTAAAACTTGAAGAAAAGAAGAAATTGCACATTGAGTTAACAAAAGACTTGTTTGATGCGACAAAGCCTTCTGGCGCCACAAAAAACCCATTCGGTGGCAATCCATTTGGCGACAATCCCTTTGGTGGCTCTTCTAATTCAAAAGATCAATCTAATGTCAATCCGTTTGGCGGAAATCCGTTTGACAAGCCAAAGGAATCCAAAACTGAGGCCACTCAAGAGAAAAAGCTAGATTCAAAACCACCCACTTATGCATCAGTGTCAAGTGCTGCAAAACCAAAAGTTGCGGAGAAGCCTTTAGAGAGGCATGTATCACTTCCTGAATTTCCTGGATTTTTCGTCTACACTGAGCCCGAAAAGTTCAAGAAATTGACTGTTGAGCCTGAGTTGGAGAAGTACAAGGATCTCATTGATCAAGTCGAACCCGGGGAATCTAAAAAGGAAAGAAGCATGTCAAGCTCTTCAGGCACTTCTTCTGCAGCCTTAAACCCTGAAAATAGCAAAATTGCCAATATGTTGAATGATAAACATTTCGAGAACTTCTCGAGCACCGTGGGCCACAATCCCTCACAGGTTCTCCGCTACAGTTTGGGAGGTAAGCCCTTGTTGTATAGTGGGAAAGATGATGTGGCCAGAGTGTTTCTGACATCAACAATCCCCGATCCTGCCTACAATCCCTCCTCAAGCCGTCAATTTGAGCTCCAGCTAATGCCAAAAGCGATTATTGATCTTGAAAAGGATGGATACGATCTGGTTGCCGATATTTTGGGTGGAATGTCATGGGGAACCATTACCGTGGCAACGGATACACTGGATTTCATGCCATCTTTAGATGAGAACCACGTGGGATATGTGCCAGAATACTGCGGTGTTCAATGGGAAGAAAGTATTTAGCAATTATTGAAGGCGGATTAATACATGGTTTTGGAGGTGTTTAGTAATGAAAAATAAATTATTTAACTACGGATTTCTATGAGTAGCAGTTTGAGTCAATTGAGTTTTTAACACATTTAGCAAAAAATGATGAGTATCAAAATTTTTAAGTTTCCAAAAATTTCCATTACTTAGTATTGCTCCATACATACAGCCTTACTAGGGATAAAGTTGAATGATAAAAACCCAAAGTTTTTTATTGTAATTTTTGTAAGTTTTTTCCTAGTTCTTGCTTCGACATTCTAAATTTGGCGGCACGTTAAACGGGCATTTCGCACATGACGTCAGAACACAGGTCTGGATCGTTTTGCAGCTTCCGTGCGCGACGTGCCTGTGAGGCTCGGGCCTACGTGAAGAGATTTGCGGTTCAATTCCAGATCAACGGGTTCTAGATCCCACACTTGAAAAAAAAAAAAAAAAGAAACGAAGAAAGAAACAAGTCTATAACCACTCTATATTCATCTTTTTGGTTTAAAGTACTAAAATGCTTCATCAATATCAACAGTGTCTCCTTTTTTAAAAAAAAAAAAGTTAAAACAAAACTATTGTTCAGTTAAGCTTATGTCAGTTACTTGGCGCGGTGCCTTCGTCTCAGCAGCAAGGTAAAAAAATTATGACGCAACATTTTTGCTTCTTGCCTACATAAACGCGAGATCAAGTTCTATGCCTTTACCAAACGAGCCGGCCGAGCAATGCTACTTATATGAAACCGGTATTAACCACTGTTCTTCTTAGAAATCTTCAAGTCTATTAAACCGATACTTTTCCAAATCTTTTTTCTTTTTTTTTTTCGTTTCTTCTTAGCTTTCGTATCATTACATTCTTAAAAAAAAATAACGATTGCTATTTCTAGATTAGATACTTATCATTACACCTGCAACAACCTACACATCGCACAAGCTCCCTTAAAATGGTCGACCACAACTCATCTTCTTCGGACGAAGATCTGAACTACCAATCAAAAATCAATGTTCCCTCGGTTAATTTAGCCAGTTTTCGGAAAAAAGATAACAAAATAAATGCCAAATCCAATCTTGCAAAGGCAAAAAAGAAATTGACCCAGGGCCAGAAAACTGTGCGTTTTCCAGACAATTCATACGGAGGCCCTGGTTTTAATGCATCTTCCGGACAAAATTTTTCCTCAGCGCAGCCAGATAATGACCTAGATCTGGACTCCTCGTTAGACCCAGATACGCCTTTGGAGCCATCTGCTAGTCTTCCCAACTTCAGATTCGAGTTGCCTGTGGAAAATAGTGGTAATGTTTCCGAAGATGATTCCGATGAATCTGATACTCCTGAATTGACAAGACCGGTGGCGGAGTATAACGATGATTCGTCGGATGATGACGAGGTTGAGGATGTGTCTCCTCGTGCCGAAATGGATATTGCAGATATCAGAAAACTGCGCTCTTCACATTCTTCTAGAGAAAGTCCTGCTAAGAAAAATGCCCTTGAAGGTATCTTTAGGCGCATGTCTTTACAAGAACTGGTAGGCGGATCCGATTCCGCCATGCCTTCTAGATCAGATACATTTTTGGGAAAGGTCATGAATTTTGCTGGCGGCGGCTCAATGAGTGGCGGCGGTCTAACTCCTGGTGCACATACCCAAAACGAGGAACCGATTGATGAAGAAAAAGAAGTTGGAATGGATCATGACCAGCCCATCGAAATGAGGAATCTCGATTTTGCAGAGCTTGGTGAGGAAGCTCAAAACTTGATCTTTGCACATGCGCCAGATCTCCAGCGTCAACGTGAACGGGAATTTTCCGATAATTCCGACTATGACATCAGAACAGATTGGACCGCATACCTCATGGAAAATGAAAAGCCGCTCGGTAGGTCGAGCCGTGAGCATACTGAAAATGGAGACTCTTTTTACCAGCCAAACCCAGACTTGTTCCATATGGGTATGGAGGACGATTTGCATGACCAGGATATGTTCGAAGATGATGGGTATGTCGCTCCACCAAAGCAAGTTCATGCGGGTGTTTTGTCGTCCTTGTTGAAATTGTACCAAAATGGTGGAGCCAATAAATCTGCATCAAGTCTCGGCACAAGTTTCGGTGGCAATCTTGCCGATGAACAACTATTGCCTGAAGAAGGAACTAAAAGAAGTCAAGGTCATGAGTTCTCAAATTTCAAGGGCAAAATGAAGCTGGGGCCCAAAAAGCTAGCCGGAAAGTTTTATGGCGGTAAATCTAAGCATGTCAATAATGCTGATGCTTACAGTTCAGATGAGGAAGGAAAGGCAACTTTGGATGGTGATGCGGCAAAACTCCCCTCGTTCCAAAATGCCCGGCCTAAAGTGCCCAGAATTCCTAAGCCAGACCCGAGAAAAATGGGAAAGAAACTCAAGAGAAAAGACCAGAAGTTGCGGATCACTGTACACATTGCAGACATTTTGCAGAGACAGCGCTTTATCATCAGAATGTGTAAGGCTCTTATGTTGTTTGGTGCTCCGACCCACAGATTAGAGGAGTATATGGTCATGACTAGTCGTGTCCTTGAAATCGATGGACAATTTGTTTACTTCCCCGGTACCATGATTGTTGCTTTCGGTGATGCGGCAACAAGAACATCGGAAGTGCATTTGGTTAGATGTGCTCAAGGTGTCAATTTATCCAAATTGTCTGATACTCACAAGATCTACAAAGAAGTCATTCACGACTTGGCTGGTGTAGAGGAGGCTGGAGCTAAACTAGATGATCTTTTGAAGTCTAAAAACTTGTATTCTCCTTGGATCTGTGTTTTTCTCTTTGGTCTTGGCTCAGCTTCTGTCTGCACTTGGGGTTTTGGTGGGGGCTGGTATGACGTGCCCATAACTTTTGGAATTGGGCTTCTTGTTGGCTACTTGCAATTTTTTATGTCTTCCAAATCGCATTTGTACTCCTCCATTTTCGAAGTTACTGCTTCGATCGCTGTGTCTTTCATTGCTCGTGGAATAGGTTCTATTCAAGGTGGTAAACACTTTTGCTTCGGAGCTATAGCGCAGGGATCATTGGCCTTGATTCTTCCTGGATATATTATTCTTTGTGGCTCTCTTGAACTCCAGTCCAAAAATCTTGTTGCCGGTTCGGTGAGAATGTTTTATGCCATCATTTACTCGCTTTTTCTAGGTTTTGGTATCACTTTGGGTGCTGCTTTGTACGGCTGGGTCGATCATAAAGCTACCGATGCAGCTGTTTGCCCGACTGGACATGGTATTGACGACAAGTGGAGAATTTTGTTGGTCCCACTTTTCTCGGTCTGTTTAGGTTTGATTAACCAAGCAAGATGGAACCAATTGCCTGTCATGACACTTATCACTGCCGTATCCTATGTTGGTACATATTTCTCAGGAAAACACTTTTCCAACGTTACTGAGTTTACCGCCGCCATTGGTGCATTTATAATCGGTATTTTGGGAAACATGTATTCTCGTCTCGGAAGAGGAATGGCTGTAAGTGCTATGTTGCCTGCAATTTTCGTCCAAGTGCCTTCCGGTATTGCTTCGAAGAGTACATTGTTAGCTGGTGTTCAAACAGCCAATCAAATCACCAACTCCTCAAAAGCTGTAACAGAATCTACAGATGTAAGCTCCTTGAGTTTCGGTGCGACAATGGTCGAGGTTTCCATCGGAATTAGTGTGGGCTTATTTGCTGCTGCCCTCGTGGTATATCCCTTTGGTAAAAAAAGATCAGGTCTCTTCACTTTATAGACTTTTCTATATCAATAATGGTGAAAATTCGAGTATCTTTTTCTAAAGAAACAAATCGTAATACAAGAAAAATCTATATATAACTATAAAAACCCATAAGACGTCTGGGTAATGTACTGAGTTACTGAACTCTCCGACTTTCCCAAGTCTTAGAATTCTCTCATTACATCACCCGTTGTGTAGACACGTATCAACTAGTTTACTTCGCGCCAACGCCTTTTTTTAAATGTCTACCTGTAAGAACTCGTAGAGGAACCCGTCTATTCTGTTCTTGGCGTCGAGAAAGGTAGACCCGGCGGACTGTATCAACGTGCCAATTAAGGTTGCGCAATTCTTCATAAGTGTTTGTTTTTTGTGCCAACAATGATTCTAATTTCATGGGAGTTTGAATGCCAAGGAGTCCCCAAACCTTTTTTGTTTCTCCACACTCATTATAGAGATGATGTAACATTTGAGTCAGGTTTACCTCCTGCAAACAAAGATGGCATTTGAAGTCTCGAATGGGACGTCTAGTGTCTTTTTTTTTTTGACTGATACATCTGATTAAAGGAAGAGAGAAGTGGTACTAACCATCACTCTATAAAAACTATAAACTATAGAAAAAAACCTCTAACCAGCTCCCAAATACATACCGACTGGCGAACCAAAGACCACTTCACGCCGTACCACGGGACATGTGATCCAAAATTGAATCTATGTATTGCCTGCAAATTTTTGTGTTTCTGCCACTCGTGCTTATGCAACTGTTTCCAGAATTTCTCCCACCTTCTTAGCTCATCATCATTGTGTAGAAGTCGACTGTCAGCGTCTTTATCGCTTCTCGGTACAATTGGTACTCTGGCCGAGTGGTCTAAGGCGCCAGGGTAAGGTTACCTTACCATACATTCCTGGTCTCTTCGGAGGCGCGAGTTCGAACCTCGCGGGTATCATGATATTTTTTAGTTTCTTTATCTCAGATTATAACCAGTGTTGCTTATGGTGGCCACCATAATCGTAGCAGTTATCGTTAATTTTTCATATATTCTAACCAATTTTTTCATAAATTCGCCATATTTTTCCGTGATTTGAGCTCTCCGTTACTTAGTTCAAGTCCGCAAACGGTTTGTTCTCATCGTTTGACAAAAATATCATTTCACTTAAAAGATAAATACATATATTTAAACATTTTATTCCTTTCCATGAATTGCATAGACATTTTCAACACATCATCACGGATTAATTTAAGGTTCTAATTTTTTTGATATGACGCACGATGTACAACAAAAAGAAGTAAGAGAATAAGTGGAAATACGTAGAAGTTACACAAAAATCGTAGAAAAGCATAAAAAAAAAAAAAGAGATGAATCTTAAAAAAAAAAAGCCGAAAAGAATCGTATATTAAACTATCACGATAATCAATTTTTTACTGTTTCGGTTTTCATCTTAATCGTAAAACATAAAAAAGTGGATCTTACCGTAACGCCGTAAAAAAATTACGTTTTTTATCAATATCACGCCAACGCGTAACACTGATATTAACCCCCGCGCACTTCTTGACCTCGGCACCAAATCTCAACCCCGCAAAAAAAAAAAAAAAAAAAAGAACATAAAGAATTCCGAATGTACACCCACACATAGATTTTCTCATAACTTTTTAGAAAAAAAGCGACATCATCATGCTTGCAAACCAAATTTCCCGAAGCTTTTGCCCTAATATTAAAGTTTGTTCCCGCCGCTTATCTCTTGTTAGTTTCGACAATAAGCAGATCACCGTCGGTTTTGCAGGCAAAGCTGATTCCGGAGATAAGGCTAAATCCGCAGACGAAGCTGACCATTCAAAAACTGATGTTGTCTCGTTCAGTACTGTTTTCCTCAGAGATGCCTGTAATTCCTCGGAGTCGGTAGATGAATCGACTAGACAAAAATCATTTACTACCGCCTATGTTGCCAAGAATCTCGAAATTTGTGGGCAGCCGTCAATCGTGAGCAAAAACGGTCAAGAACATCTAGAGATTCAATGGAAACACCATGACGGCATTACACAAAGTTCTTCATACAGCGAAAGTTTTTTACAAAAATCAAAAACTTTTACAAATAGAATGCAGGGAAAGTTTTTTACTCATGAAAAGGTCCATTGGGCAGGCAAAGATCTTGTCAAAGACATGAAGCTGCTTAATGTGGATTACCGTGCTTACTTAGAAGGGGAGACTACTTTCACCAATTCCTTAAAGGCTTTAAACAAATATGGAATATGCTTTGTAAATAAGATCGAGGATCCGTTGCAAAATCCTAAAACTCAAACTCTTTCTGAACCAAACTCGTTGTTGTGGCCCGTAGCCAAATTAGCACTGAATTTTGGTTATATCAAATCAACCTTTTATGGGACGCTCTTTGATGTAAAGAACGATAAAAATGCAAAGAACATTGCCAACACAAACGTATTTTTACCTTTGCATATGGATCTATGCTACTATGAATCACCACCAGGACTTCAACTCTTGCATTTCATCAAGAATTCAACCTTAGGTGGGGAGAACGTTTTTGCGGATTCTTTTCTTGCTGCTTCTCGAGTAAGAAGTACAGATCCCAGTGCTTATGACGCTTTGAAGAAGGTGCCCATCACTTTCCACTACAATAATAATAATGAGTATTATTACTACCTTCGTCCTTTAATTGTTGAAGATCCATATCTCAAATGCACTGAGACCGGTGAACCATTGTTCAAGGAGGTAAATTACTCGCCCCCATTTCAAGGTCCTTTCGAGATGAATGTGACCTCCAATGAAGACCCAAAACTATTTGAGGATTTTTTAAGAGGAATGATCGCGTTTGAAGATGCGATCAATGATAGAGCAAATCAATATATCGTTAAGTCTCCCGAAAATAGTTGCGTCATTTTTGATAACAGGAGAATCCTTCATTCCAGACTAGAGTTTTCTGATCGCAACGGCGGTGATCGATGGTTGATGGGATGCTACGTTGATGGAGATAGCTACCGTTCGAAGCTAAGAACACATTTATGATCGCTAACTATGCTCTCAAATGAAGATTACGTGAATTTAGATATATTTTTATATTGAAACATTTGGTAAATTACTCCTTTTTTTTTTTTTTTTCTTTTGGCCTAGAATCTCTAACTTGTCACTCTAGTATCCATGGCCAGATCTTCCTGACCTCGTCTTGTCGCTGACAAGAGATTTAAAAGTTTGCTTGAAACCGTTACAAAGCCTCATCATGTTAGGGTAGGAGAATCCCTTCAAAACGAAACCATTCACTTCTGTTTTCACGTGCCATGTTGTGATAGGAGTGTTCACGTTGACCTTAAATAACAACAAGAACCAACCGGGGGCCTTGTGGTCAAAACAAAACACATAAGCACTATTTTTTGGGTTGGCTCTTGTGTATGACTCTAACCATTCGTGCACCTCCGCCAATGCTCCCTCACGGAATTTAGGATGACGACACATTTCAGTGACATGTTTCGCGATCGCTTGCACGTGTTGAAAGATCAACTGATCCAAGTCTGCATATTTCTTTCGCTCCACAACGTACTCCCTACCTGTGTTATGAGTGACTTCTTCTACACTCAAATGCTGAAACAAGTTGTTGGCGACTTTCCAGGTAATGGTGAGGTAGTTGAGACCTCTTGAGGAAGGTCTAATGACACAGTCTCCAACAGATTGAGGAGCCAAGTACTCTTCAGCCTGCTTATGGTTGAAATTGTGGAATAATGGATGCTGCACATTCCTGGTTTTCGCCAACTTAGCGTACTCCTTTGCTCTTTCTTTCTCTTTATCCGCATTTTCCGCGGCAAAATCCCATTTGTTGACGTCTTTGAAAAATTTAGCAACAGAAGATTTCTGGATATCCTCGGGAAGAGTACTAAATGTTGCAGTGAATTGCTCATAATTGACATCCAAAACAACTACCTGGATAACCTGTCCTTGTTCAAAGCTTGATTTGCGCACAATGTGGCCCTCCTCCACGGTTCCTGAAATGTTCGACGTAGTGGACACTCTCAAAAATTTCACATGACCATTTTCTTCACGGTAGTTTCTACCTACCCTGTTGATCGTCACAGGAGTGATTGAGCCTCTGGTGAAGCTTTCCAGAGTCTCACCTGTCAACATGCGGAAGACTTCAGTATTCTCCAAAATGTGGAAAGATCTTCTAAGCTCCTCGTAGTTGTTGACAAGCTCCTCCTTTATACTTTGAAGTGTAGCGTACTTTTTCTTACCAAAGGTGGACTCTAGCTCCTTTCCGAAGGCTGTCAAATTTAAGTCATCCACTTTGCTAACACCTTCTTGCATCAATTGGTAGATAATTCCACCTTGTTCTTCTATATGGGTCATGTCTTCTTCATCCAAGTCAAGAGCATCAGCTGCCATTTTGCGAGCCAAACTATAGTCTTCGGGATGAATTCTTGTAGCATCCAATAATTCAATTGAAGAGTCTCTAACTGTTGTTCCCTCGTCAAAAGGTATGTTTAAGAAAGAGGAGCAGTTGAAGAAGATGTTTGCAGTAGTGAGCTCATTTTCGATAAGATCACTTCGCGTAATCAACGTTCCTAACTTAGCACTGATATTTCTGAGAAGACCAGAAGCCTTTCTAGGACCAAGACCGGCAACGTACTGCAACAATTGAGCTGCGTATGTGTCACGGAGAGCTTCGTTGATCTCGACACCAACCATATTAACAATGTCAACAAAGACGGTCTCGTAGACCTCCTTCACGGCGTCGTTGGAAATGTATTTCTGATGCTCGTAAAAGATAAGTGACAGGATGTCGTCACCCAAAGAAACATATTCTAACAAAGGACTTTGGACGTAGCGGGCCAAACCAACACAGTACTTGACAAGTGTTGGTTTATCAGAAAGTTCAATCAATGCCCTCTCTGAGTTTTGATAAAGTCGAGCTGTTTCATCCTGGCCCCAAATCACGGGGATCAACTGAGGAGTTGTGCCTTCAGGCAAGTCATCCACATTGACAAACATGTTGTTTTTCGTCACGAAATTCTTCACAATATCGAAAAGTTTCTTGGTATTTGTATTGAGCCCAGACACAACTATCACGTCAGGTTTGTTGTTTCGGAGATTGCGCTCAATGAAAACCTTCAACTGACCTGTGAATTTTTCCTCCCCCTCCCTGTCTCTCGCGGGATTGCAATCGGACTTAAAGAAATCGCTCACTTTGCCAGTATCCTTCACAAAGGCACCTACAACAGCGCTATCATTGTCGCCCTTACCAAATGACAATGCCAAGACATTTGGTTTTGTTCCCTTATCGTAGCCGAAAGGAGTGAAAGGAGCTTGATCAACCTTCGTCAAGAATCTGGATCTGAGTTCTGCCCCAATCAATCTTTCGCACTCACGGCGTAAGTCCTCCTTGGTGTTGAGCGCTACCATGTTGGTGAGTCTCTTAAACGCGAGATTCAAGGCAAATTCTCTTTCCTTGTTCCACAATTCTGCAATCTCAGAAGTACCATCCGATTTTAAACAATTGAAAATAGATTGAAACCAATGGTCACTGTCATTAGTGTTCACATTAACAACAATCAACCCCTTTGCCTCCGCCTCTAACATTCTCAAAAACATATCTGGCGACCCCACCAAGTCAGCAGGAGAGCGGTTCATAGCATATTTGATATCAGCGTAGGAACTATGGTTGTCGATCAAGTTGCGGCCCTTTTCCGTAAGAGTCACATTAACAGAAGCAAACTTTTTATAAACCTGTCTGATTTCGTGTCTGATTTTGGGGTTGTGGAAAATTTCCTCCGCGTATGTCTTTCTGACGGCATTCAAACCATTTTTGGGGTCTTTGAAAAGAATCTCATCATCCTCAATAAGTCTTCCAAGCATATCTTCCGGTGATTCGAGAGGATCGTCAGTAGCGTGGATTCTGTATGGCACCTCGTAGTTTTTAGTAGACTGGTCCTGCACATTCTCGCCAAACTCCTTAGCAGTGATACCAAATGCTTCGATGGCATCATAGAGCACATTCTCCCTAATTCTTTCAAATATTGCATACTTGGAGTGCTTCTTGGTGGACTTATTGTTTTCGTCTTCGTCGCCTTCTTCTGCTGAATCCTTTTCCTTCGATTCGTTAATTTTTCTTAAATCAGCAGAGTAAGTGAAGTTGATGTAGTCCTGAAGATCTTGAACAGAGACCATAGATTCTAGCAGAGCAACATCCTTTAGAAGATCATCGTCCACGTTCAAGTCCGCCACAGTATTTTCAGTGTTCAACTTTTTCTCATAAAGAGAGTGATACTCGATATCGAGCTGGACAATTCTCCACAAGTCATCCTCAAACAAAAGCTTGTGAACGTTATTCCTGACAGTACCCTCAGGCGAGACAACTTCTTCGGTGTAGATAAGGAAGTCTCGGCGGTGAGTCCAGATAAAGGGGACTTCCCAGTTATTTTTGGAAACAAACTCCACCACCTTGCCCACGGCTTTAGCAAATGGAGTCTTTAAAGATTCGTCGAGCGAGCCGCGCTTTTCGGTGAAGAGGATACTGCTGATCCATGCTTTCTCCCTTTGAAGCTCTGCACCCTCCAAATTCATGTAGTTCAAAGTGGCACGATATTTCTGAAACCGTTCCGGAATGTCGATGATACGGATCATATTATCCTCTTCAGTAAGCATACGATCTTTCAACTCGGCATGCTCAAACACCTCGTCTAACGCAGTAGGCTCTTCGTTGTTATTTCCCTCGTCTTCAATTTCCTGTGCCTCGAGCGCCCATTCATACTCAGCACCGTTGCCGAAAACCTCGAACAATTGTTGCAAGCTCTCACGGTCGACACTTGACAACTTCGACGTATCCAATTTGGGACCCTTCAGCTTGGCCTTTTCCCGGCGCTGCTGCGCCTTGTGTGCACGTGCTTCTTCTTCGTCAGAAAACTCGTCTTCCTCTATAAAATCTTCAAACTCGTCCAAGATATTGCGTTCCTCTGTAGGCTCCTGTCCGTCACCTTCGAAGGGGCCCTGTTCATTCTGTGCCTCATCGTCATCAGAGAAAAAATCGTTGAGTCCGCTTTGTTCATTTCGAGCGCTTCTCTTACCGTCTTCTTCATCATTTCCGTCGTCTTCGCTATCTTCAGGCAGTGCCCGCTTGAGACGCTTAAATTTTGAGCTGCTGGCCGGTTTTGGTGCTGCTCCCGAGTTTTCACGCAAAAGCTCCAAGTCATCCTCGTCCAACCCGTCATCATCGTCGGCAATTGGTTCGTGTGTTCTTTCCCGGTCTTTTCTTTTTCTATGCTTTCTGCGGCTTTTTTTCTGGGAAACGGCATCTTCATCTTCATCATCATCCACAATAAAACCTTCCCGCACTTTTTTGATGGCCTCCTCATCGTTATCTTCGTCCTCGTCTTCCTCGGAAGAATCATCCATCACATCATCTCCACCCTCCAGAGAAGGATTCTCAAGGTCGGATGCTGCTGCACCTGTGCGAATCTCGTCCTCCTCGAATTCTTTCGCCATGTTTCAACTAGTTATACTTGTATTTTTTCTTTCTCTTTATTGGCTGCTATTGCTGCTGCTAAATTGAAGGTTCCCGAGGCTCGGCTTCGAGTTATCTTATTGACCTGAAATTTCTCGGTGCCGGTGGGTGCTTGTTGAATGACGAAAAAATGTTATTGTTGGTTTTTTTCGTCCTCTCCATAGTGAGGTGGTGCACGGGTGTTATTGGTACAAGCACTCGCGACTACACTGTATTGCCCTTCTGCCCTTCTGCCGGGGGAAGGACTTTTTGCATACATATCAAACTTCCTTTCTTTCTTTTCTTTCGTTAAAATAATTAAGTAAATACTAAATATTATATTCTCAAAAACCAAACAAGGTAGTTGAGGGGAATTAAATGTCATTGGCAGATTTCATTTCTACCCATGCTCCGTAATACGAATACGCCCGCGGACTCGCGCAGCCAGTTGATTTCTTTAATGAGCACGTTATATCTCTTAAGCATAGAAACCAGCATAATTCGTGCCATAGTAATTGCCGTAATTTGCCTCAACCAGACACCCGGGACTCTCTATATCAAGCGCCATATCAATCTCTGAAACTTCGCCTGGCCCCGTGAATATGTCTTGTTGCGGACAATCCCCACAATAGTCGTCCATATCCACGTCTCCAGAAAGCGAGGAAACGCGGTCCCAATAAGTGTAGCTGCTTTCTCGGGCAATCTCCTCATCGTCCTTGATTTCTCGTAGCTTTTCACTGTCAAGATTCTTGTCTTTTTTCAACTGCAACCGTTGCGCCTCAAGAGAATTTTCTTCAAGCACTATATTAAGCAAGTCGCTGTAAGTGAATGCAACACTCACATCACGGGTCAATGCAATTATCCGGAAGAAATCCTTAAAAGGCCTCATTCTGCGTTTGATTCCCATTCGTTCATTATATTTACGAACGAAAAAATTGAATAATCTCTTTACCCACTGCTGGAAATTCCGCACCAAAATTGTGAAAGGGTGACAGTAACGTATAAGGGCAAGCCCTTGCAAAATCCGGTCTCTGTAAGCCTCGGCCATTTTTTCCAGTATGATTGTATCGAGGTCTACCGTCCGTCTCTTTTTCACTTGTGGTTCACTCGACTCTACCAATGGATTTATATGGTACTTTGGTTTTTGCAGAGAAACATCAGTTTCATTGCGAAGCAGGAGATTCTCAAGCAATGACTCGAGCCGAACTCTTTTGGTCGGCCTTACAAATCCATCTGCGTCGGATTGTAGTCTGTGTTTTCTGTTTTGGTAGTGGTTTCCCAATTCAGCCATACTTGGTAGGGCCGGGATGGGTAGAAAATATATCGCTGATATATGTCTCTCACCACAGATCATTCTGGAATATCGCTCGTGCAGGTTCAACTCGATGCAGCTGATATTTGCATATGACTGCGAGCATATGATATGCAAAAGGCTTGTCTTAAAGAAACGGTTAAGAAAAAATTTAAAATCCGAGTGAAAAATGTGCTTTTACATTTGAAGATGAAGAGAAAAGAAAAAAACTAAATAACCGTAAATGTTCCAAAATGTAAACTATTTACTTGAGGGAATTGTCCCAGAGTCACTTTTCTCTCTCCACTTCAAGTGAGGATACGTTACTGGTCACTTCCTTAGTGTCATCGGGGAGGAACTCGTTGCTAGTTTTCAGGCCCGTCTTTCCTGATAAGACTTCAGAGCACAACTGGTCATAATATACCTTCAAATTTTTCAAGTCATTAATCGTCATGGAGTCGAAATCGGTAAAGCGATACTTTGTGAGCTCTCCAAAGGAAGCACTGAACACAGAGTCTCCATTAAAGTTGGATTCCAGGGCATTAAACCGATTTGAAGAAATGCTGGTGTTCGACCTATGACTGGCTGAAGTATTTACGGCCGAGTTTTCGGGGATGTTGCAGAACCATTTCTCCATGGTTTGTAAGCTGGAAGAGCGTGCGCCCAAGGATTCCCGTCTCGTGTATGTATTGTCCTCAAAGGGATCCTCTATCGAGTGCACCGAAGACAGCGATTGGTGAGCAGATTCCTGAAGATTTTCGGGGTTTGCAACATTGACGGACGAGGCTGTAGAATTATTGGCAGCTGAGCTGATTTTGGTCATGAGTTCATTCATTCCTGTAGAAAACTTGTTGGTCAACGTGGCTCTTCTCAATGATGCGCCCTGAGCGTTCCAGAGATTTTCAAGAGATCCAGATCTAGTTCGATTCAGGTTGGGGGACAACCTATCGAAAAGAGACGCCGATCTTTTCACACGGTTTGCCTCTGGTGTCCGCTCAAGATTTTCTTTTGTGCCTTCTTGCCCCGTTTCAGCTGTCTTAAGTTGCAAATGGGGCACCAGACCGATTCTTTCGAAGATACCTCTCACTCGGTTTAGTCCATAGGTATCATGGGGTTGCTTGAGAGAGCTTTCAAAATCTGTAACATTGGGAATGACCTCTTTGTGCGGAAAGGGATCCGTATTCTTCGCTTCAGAGTTGGATCTTGACCTGTTGACAGTTTGCGTGACTGCACTAGATATTGTGTTGAACAAAGAACTGGACCGTGATCTGCTTGGGGCATCAAGCTCTTCCTCAACAAGTTTTTGTAGATCTTTGGTGTCCGTTATTTCTGATTCTTCGTCCTTCTTGTGAATTATCTCATGTATAGATAGATTCATCAATTCTTTCTCGAGAATTTCTGGGGGAATATCGATCCTCTGTGTGGCAATTCCTAGAATAGGGGTGCTCAGTAAGAAATATAGAATTGCCTCGCAGTTCGTGAGACAAAATTGCAACTCCCCTGGTTTCATGTAATCATTCTGAATAAGCTGAATTAATGTCTCATCTGTTGCAAATTCTGGCTCCCTTTCCAAGCACATTTCAGATGACAAATTCCCGTCCAAATTCAACAAATTCGCAAGAGTCTTGCTCTGGTTATGTTTGGGCAAAGCGGACCTCTTGTCCATGGGGTCGTAAGCATGTAGGGAACTGGAGAGTGTGAATCTCGATGCATTGATTTTTTGAAGGTCCAATGGCTTCCAAAAGTTTTTCACGAACATGAAATGGAGATAAAAATCAAAGGGGTCTTCTTCATTCCCTAGGGGTGAGTGGTTCACAATGACATATATGAATGCAGGTAGCAAAACATCGTTGCTGATTTTGGAGTGATCGTTTCCGTAGCAGGTTGCACAAAGTTTCATGACTAACTTTTGAACACTAACAATGTGTTCTAGCTTTTTTGCTGGGGTTTGGGCCAGTGCAAGCATGGTAAATGCAACATTCATTTCTGCTAAATGGGGACTATCGCTGGAATTGAGAGAGAGTAATGCCCTTTCAAGTGCCTTAGATTGCACTTCATTTCCCGAATCTAGAAAGCATTGTATGGGTAGGTTCAATTGGCGAAGAATCCCGATTTTTTCTGATAACAAGTTTTGTATTTCGATATCCCGCAGATCAAACCGGATCACTTTTTCATATAGAGAAGTCGAATCAGGGGGATTTGAGGAGGCATAAAGTTTAGACTGTGCGAGCTCTATGGTCTTCAAAATCATGAGAAGTTTGTAAAATCCAAAAACACGAAGCTGATATAATGCTTCTGGGTCTGTTCTTTTGGAGAGTTTCACCGAAGACGAGGAGTAATTCGCGATAGCATTCAAATAATCAAAAGTTTTGGGGTCCAGTTTGAACACCTCCGATTTTTGAAGAAGTTGTCTTTTATTGGTATTCAGCTGGGTGTATATATGGAAAACTAGCGAGTGCAAGTCCTCGTAAAAAGCATCGAATAGCTTTTTCAATTCATCCAAAGTGAGAGGATTCTGGTATCGTGGTTCTTTAAGGTAGCTGAGAAAAGCGGAAACCAAAGCGTCGACTTTCGGATGGAGGTCATTCTCTGTCAACTGATTGACTTCGAATTTTAAATCCTGCAACAAAGCAGACAGGGGCATTTTGGGAAACTTTTTTAATAAATTAAAAAATGAAAATATGCCTCTCTTGGTATTTTTAATCCTCTCTTTAAAATCTGTTTTTGATAATGAATAGGAGAACCAAAAAAAAGACAAAGAGCTCAAAACAAATTTGGGCAACTTCAGCGTTTGTAAAAAGATTTTGGAGACGAGCGCTTTCTAGTGTGGTGATATGCTCGGATCAAGCGGGAGTGCTAAGACGTGCCTTTATGACCCTATCAAAGAAAAATCAAGAAAACAATAGAGGTGTCTTCTCTGTATAAGGTCCATGTATGGAGCATAAATCTATCAGACGTAATGATGGACAGCCTTGAAGTATATTTCTGTAAATAAAAAAAATAAAAAAAAATAAAAAAAATAGAGGCGTTCAATGAAACGACCATTTCGAGAGAGTGGAAATGATCCGCACGTTCGACTCAAAGTGGCTTAACACTCGCGTCTGGGCGTGCAGTTCCTTACAACACAGGCGCGCTCTGGGGCGACCCGTGGTGATTTTAGTGTGGCTGTGAAAGGAGTCTCGGCGTGGGCGCAAAAAGAAAAGAGAGAAAATTTTTAATTAGAAAAACAAACATTCTTACAAGTCCAAAGTTTTAAAGCAAAATGACACTTGGATCCTTCACTGGCCAGTGATAAATCTTTGAAGAATGCGGGCTGAGTAAGCAATAATATCGCCGCCTAAGTTAATTAGTTTATTCGGCAAAACGTGGACGAATACTTTCGCACTGCCGATCGAAGATTGGAATTGGATGCTGAGGGCCAAAAAATTTTTGTAACTGAGTGCATTATTATGATATCTTGCCAGCTTTTGTGGTTACAACTATGTAAATTTCTACTTCAACGTCATCTGCCACTTTAGGTAGAATATTCTATGAATGATAAGGAACTCTGAATATTTCAGTAAAACAATAAATTGTAAAATAAAGCATCTACCAAAAACAAAGCATAAAAATCCCTGGTATTTTCCGGCATCGGCCCAGTTCACATTCTGAACCGATACGGTCTAAATTTTCTCGCACGAGTAAGCATGTTCTCGGACCTCCATAGTGCTACTTATTTCCTTTGTTTTTTTTTTTTTGAAAAAAAAAATGCAATGCTGATAACACTAATCCGAAAACTGGGCCTCTTAGATTATACTTTTGAATGGAATCCGCCGGTATAATTAGTCAGCATTACTTGAGAGACCACTAGCTTGAGTCTCGCATAAACCAATTCCGGATGAGCCTTCAATCCCACTGATATCTTCGATTAAGTTTTCTTCATCCACATTTTCTTGCGCTTCGTCTGCTCCAGTGGTTTGTGTTGGGATCTCTTCGACCGCTTCCTCGGTTGCTGCAATTCTCTCGCGATATTCTTGCTCTTTCGATAGTCTCTGGATTATGAAGAAATACCAAGGCGGTGTGAGAAGATATTTGAATATTTCAGATAATTCTAGCCACTTTGGTAACTTCATTCTGTAATTCCTGTGAGCCTTACTCCATTTCTCTTGAGTGCTAGTGAAAAATTCGCCATGAGTGTGTTGCAAGTAATTAAACTGGAAAAACCACCATAAATGACCAATGGTAAACACCAACAATATTTGACGCATAAGTGTGGAGGTCAAGAATAAAACACTGGCCTTGGCAACATCAATATGTATGTTTTTCAAGAAGTTTCGGAACTCTTCTGAAAAGATGACCTCGAGAAATTGGGTGAGAAAAGGCATGTACTTGGCCATGACGTTTATCCCCATCAAATCGAGCTGTTCTGTCGGGCTATTTCGACAAAGAATGTAAAGCACGACTTTTTGCAAAGCAGGACCCAAGATGATGAAATCTCGGGAAAGGTCATACCATCGAGATAACACGACAATGGTTGCAACAATTGAAAGCGCAACTCTGGTCATAAAATAAGCAAAATCAAAGGTCTTATTGCGCTCACACTGTGCGCCGAGTTTTGCCCTCAGCTCTTCATCAAGAACAAGAACCCAGTCACGGGGCATATGCTCTATTTTATAAATATACAGTTCCTCCAACGAGTCATTGGTTCGGGCAATTATAATGAGGACTTGTAGTAGCGTAATTTCTAGGCCACCAAAAAAGCAAAAGCTTGTGATTAGCCGCCAGGGCTCCATAAGCGTTCTTGGAGGATAAAAAATAAGTTTGGTCTTGCTCACTAAATTCATTGATGTCATAACAGACAATCCCACAATGGTATAAACCCACGTTTTGGTGACAGGATGGAGAGGGATCGCTAGCGGGTTTAGTCTATCCATTTTAAGTTAAGAGGGAAAAAATAAAAAAGGTAACGAAAAGAATAGAATGAATTGTTTGACTAATCAAGACTGGTGAGGGTGATGGTAACTCACTTTTTTCCGACCAGGTGGATCTTTAAGCTGCTGGCAACAACAAGTAATCGCAAGCACTGCGCTTTGGGGATTTAACTAAACGGAATAGATAGTGTAAAAAGTGTTTCAGCCACAAAAAGAGAAGTAGTCGATTAATGTGTTTGTATTGCTTGTTAATATCGTTTCTGGGGTAGTACTGTCCGCTTTCAAATCAAACAATGGGTTGATGTTACAATGTGGCAAGCTGTCTGTGTGGGTAGCTTTCGCGCTTCATAAGATTGAACACGCCAACTTAGGCACTGCTGCGACAGTGGTGAAAAATGATGAGCAAGACCGTTGAAATTAAAATCCCATTAGGTAATTCCAACAGAAAAATAGAGGGGGACGCACATCTGAGGAATCGAGGGGAACTAATCATTTTGTTGGTACATAAGATTTACCCCGCTTAAATTTGCCGTCAAGATTTCACTGGCCAGAATAAGTCTGGGATTTTCATAAAATAATGTCAAACTAGGCGCGAGGCCGATACGCGAGTCTTGTGGCGTGAATCCGACACAATGCATATCATCCATTAACATAGGAATTATAAAAACTTAGCCATGGAATCAGGAAGCCGGAGCTTTCCGGATTGAATGGTGTGTGTCAGCTAGGTCTCATTCTCACTGACGTGGGTGCCGATTATTATTCTTTTCTTTTTTTTTTTTTTTTTTTTTTTTTTTGGTCCAGTTGTCTCGAAACACTCGAAACTGAACCATTGTCGTTACCAGAAAATGACGCTACTTCCTTTTTAATCATTCTCGCGTTTCATATCAGTACCCATTGTTCCTCTCTTGCCTTGTTTAGTTAACGCGCAATCCTGTACTCGCGCCGAGTATTCAACAAAGTTTTGTAGTGGATAAAGCACCGTGGAGATAATTGGGTATAAATGAAATACAATCCACCCGCATCCGTTTCGATTAATTTGGAGAGGCCTTGCTGATGCGAATCTAAATCATTCATAAGCTAGGTCGGTATTTTTTGATTTCTGTTCTCCTATTCGGTTAGTTCACAAGAACTCAACTCCTCATTTTTATTCACCATGTCCGCGAACTTCGCACCAGAATCAACCATGTTTCCAGATATAGAAGAAGTGACTTCCCTGGATCGTCTTCCAATACGACGAAATACAATCTACGCTCCGTTCGACTATCTTCAACTGCTACCGAGTAACAATGATAATATCAGAAGCAAACTCCTCGAGGGTCTCAACGAGAAGTTTTTTCATATCGCCGACAAACAGGTGATGAGTGAGATAGTTACTTTTGTCGAGACGTTGCATGGGGCTTCTCTTCTTATTGATGATATTGAGGATTATTCTACTCTCCGTAGAGGTAGTCCATGTGCCCATATTAAATATGGGGTTCCTGCTACATTAAATTCCGGCAACTTGATGTATTTTGTGGCGATCCAAAGAGCAGTTTCGTCACTCTCTGTATTTGGTTGCAAGGGCGACGACGCCGCATTGCCCGTTGTCAAAAACACATTGCTGGAGATTTTCATGGAGGAGATGATCAATCTACATACCGGGCAAGGCTTTGACATTTACTGGAGAGATAATCTTGAGACCGTGATGAAACTGGGACTCCCCACGATCAAAGAATACTTACAAGTTGCCATGCACAAAACAGGCGGGTTATTCCGCTTGGCCGTTCGTATTCTAGGCATATTTGCCTTTAAAGATAGTGAAGAAGTTATTTCGCAAAAAAATTTGATCAAGCTTGCCAATCTTTTCGGTATAATATACCAAGTGAGGGACGACCACTTGAACTTGGTTGATGAAAGATACGCCCAAATGAAGGGACTTTCAGGAGAAGACTTGATTGAGGGAAAGTTATCTTTGCCAATTCTCTACACACTCCATAGTACGGACAGCAGCTCGATGCTTCATCAATTTTACTGTGATTTGAAGTCTCCAAATGAAAGAAGATCTAATTTGGAGAGGGTTGAGAAGACAAGACAGTTCATAGCAGATGCTGGTGCCATGGAGTTCTCGTACCTATTGTTACAAGAATATGTGGGCAAGGCTAGATTGATTATTGAGGCTGTGGAAGACAGCTCATCCACGATACTCACCGATATTTTGACCACATTGTCACATGTTAATGGGGCAAGTTGAATTAAATTACGTCTATTCATTAGCAAACATTTTGTCATATGAAAGCTTAAATCAAGGGAATATCGCGAGCGTGCACCTCCGGGAAAGTCTGGCCCAATTGCCTAAAGTAGTAATCTATATCGCCGCTTAAAAAAGAGTTATTCAGGTGTCCCATCAACTTATCCAGCTCGTACTCAAAGTGAAACCGCTGATTTTCCTTTTCTATGTTTTTTGGAAGTATCTTCAACAGTAGTCCAAAGTCGATATTATTAGCGTTTTTACGCACAGTATTCACCATCTCGTTATAATTTGCTTGCACTAGCAATTGTTGTTCATATGTCTTTGCATGTGATTGCAAGTCGCTCACTACAGGAAGACTCTTGCCTGTTTTCTTTTGTTGATGTGAGGGGTTTTGATCATTTGATTTCTCATTGCCGGCTTTCCCCATGAATGATGGCTTTTGTAGAAGAATTTTCTGTTTGAGCCTATCGATGGCTTTGCCCTTTGGGTTTATGGTTGGCTTGTCGCCGTTTTCTTTTATTGTATTGCGCCGTTTTTGATTTTTGGGTTGTCGGTTTTTTCTCTTAATAGGCTTGGCCCGTCGCGTGGGGATATCACCTATGTCTTCAAGCGTCTCCACTATAGCCTTGTATCTCACGATATCCTCTAAAATCTGCTTCTCTGGCCGTAAACGAACTGGCATATTTTTGGAAAATGAAGGGAACACTTGGTTGGTGTGTAAAGGGAAAAACAAAAGAATGGAAAGAAACGATAAGCTAACGAGGCAACTGTAGTAAGAAATGGAGAATATCAAGTCAAAAATATCCTCTTATAGTGTTTCTTGAGACCTCTGGGTTATACTGCGTGCATGGCTCATCGGGCGCATCCACATGTATCCATCCACCGATCGCGGTCGAGAACTAGACGGAAAAAAAAAATCAGTCCTTAAAAAAAAAAAAAAGACAAACAGAAAATGTTGTACCTAATTGGTCTTGGTCTCTCTCACGAAACAGACATCACTGTGCGGGGACTCGAGACCGTCAAAAGATGTAAACGGGTCTATCTTGAGGCATACACCTCGATACTCATGGCTGCGGATGTCGCGAGTCTCGAAAAATTCTATGGCAAGGAAGTGATTCTTGCTGACAGAGAACTTGTGGAGACTGGCGCTGACCAGATTTTGGAAGGTGCGGACCAAGACGATGTGGCTTTTTTGGTGGTGGGGGACGTTTTTGGGGCCACCACGCACACGGATTTGGTGCTCAGGGCCAAGGAGTTGGGAATCGCTTATGAATCCATTCACAATGCCAGTGTGATGAATGCTGTCGGTGCTTGTGGCTTGCAGTTGTACCAATTTGGTCAGACTGTGTCGCTTGTATTTTTCACGGACTCCTGGAAGCCGGACTCGTTCTACGAAAAGGTGTTGGAGAACCGTAAAATCGGCTTGCACACCTTGCTTCTCTTGGACATCAAGGTTAAGGAACAGAGTATCGAAAACATGGCTCGTGGAAGGCTTATTTATGAGCCTCCTAGATATATGGACATCGCCACTGCCGCGCAGCAACTTTTGGAAATTGAGGAAAAGAGAAAACAGAACGCATACACTCCAGATACACCCTGTGTTGCTGTTTCACGTCTAGGATCACCCACACAAACGTTCAAGGCGGGATCTTTGAAGGAGATGGCAAATTATGATGCTGGTGAGCCTTTGCACTCGTTAATCATGTTAGGAAGACAGGTTCACGACCTAGAGTTGGACTACTTGTATCAATTTGTGGACGACAAGGACACGTTCAAAAAGTACGTTGTGGCCGATCAGGAGTGGTTTAAGCCCCCTGCATGGGTACCACCAGAAGATGAGAATATGAGCGAATAGACCATCGTTCTTCTTTTCTTTTTTGTATCTTACTAGGCGACATTCAAACGCGTTCGCCGCAGCGAGTGAATGAAGGTTTTTTTCTTCAATCAAGAGGATATGATTTCCTCTGGTATTTCGTGAGCGGGCGCTACGACAATTGTTTTGGATGAAGTCAGCTGCAAATACTAAAAATATACAGACAAGCCTGGATTATCAGCTATATCTCTGTAGAGAATATATACAAGTGGTTTCTGACCTAATCTCTACCAAACAAATGTAATTCATGACCTGCTAATATTACCACACTTCTCATCAATTACATTTTCGCCAATTTTCTTTCACTCAAAGGTATCGATCGCTACGCAGTGACATAAATGAGACCGAGAATCTGTATGTTTATACCTTTGAATGTCGTAGTTACTGGTCAGATATGATTGATCTTTTTTTTTTCCATACAAAAGAAGGCTTCATCTTATGTTTGTTGACCATATCCTTCTCATGATACACAGAACCTTTTCAATCTTAACTTTCTGCCGAGTTTTCATGCCTCAAATATTCCCACCAAAATGACCGCTAGAAATTTTACAAACTTCAATCTTTCGACGATAGCTTTCAACAAGGATGTTTCTTGTGATTTCCCACAATTGCATTGAGGCATCTCAATTATCAACCTCCGCGGTGAGAACATAGCCTCAAGATACTGCCACTTGATTGAAATTGAGCTAAACACGGCTTCAAAGCACTAGCCAGATATAAAAGTAAGAAAAAGAAACTGTTGCTGGTAGATCGTGCAATAGCGATGAAAAAGCTGTAGTGAAAGAACAAAACAATCGTGATCGTGAGTCTTTTTTCAAAAGTTTACACCGCTTTGCCACACGAATGAAGGACCCAAAGATGAAACGCGGATATTTAAGCCTTTCTTGGCCATGTGAGTTTCCTCCAGGGCCTTGTCCCTAATCATGACCATCGATCCCATCCATTGGCTTGACACCTTGTTCAAAATTCCCCATTCACCCGGAGTATGCACTGCACAAATGAACTTTATCAAGCCGGCCAATTTAAAATGCCCTTCCATTGTTGTTGTTTGACCCATGTTTCCCTATTCATATTCATAGCGATGCTTTCCGATTTGCAGCCGCCGCTGAAGTCCAGTCGGGCCAACCCTACGAGGTGGTACCCGCCTGAAGAGAACCGGTGTCCGTCAGCGTTTTTAGGACATCCTTCCTCAAGATTTTATGTGGCAAAGGAAAAATGCATGAATAATGGTTTATGGAATGCTCTGTTTTGCTAATTATAACTGCAGAGAGTTACCGCTCACGATGAAAGCTGGTAATTGTTAAGACTGGAAGTATTTTGGGTTGGAATACTTATTTTTACTCCGGGGCTTTGAGCTATGAATAAAAATTAAAGGTCTTCTTGAAATATACGACGCGACAATAAGCTCAAAGAAACGTAATCAAGCTTTCCCGCATAGATTGAGGCAATCGCACCCGGGAGATCTCATGAACTAAACAACAAAATGATTAATGATAGACAAAATGAAGTTAAAAATTTACAATGGCTTCTTAAATCTTTCTCCTTTTTATCAAGGCTAACCAAAGTTCTCTTACATTGATTCTCGAATTTTAATTTTCTTTTCGAAAATTCTCTTTACTCTCAATTTCTCAAGAAATACTTAAATATCTCAAATTTTTGCTCAAGCTTTACACGTATTCTAGAAAAACAAACAAACAAACTAATGTGAGCAAATTAAGACCTAAGCATGTGAAAAGTCGGTCCGATAAGCAAATATTAGAAGTTCATGTTTAAAAAAACAATATTTTCGACTTATTCCAGAAAACATTGGGCACTTTTTCTTTTCCTTCCTTTGTTGATCTATCCGAGGTGTATGGGTGTGGCTGGCATCCGCTCGAGACTGGCTGACCATCTGTCAAAACAAGTGCCCTGCCACAAGCGATCTTTCAAGACAAGTGCCCTGCCACAAGCGATCTTTCAACGGAAAGCAAAGCAAAAGTACAAGAAGCACGCCCAAAACAAGCAACGCAAATCTGAAACTTCAGGTTGATGACTGGGTCATGGAAATATTATCTGCAACAATGGAGAAATCACATACGTTTATTTAGAACATGAGTCCCACCACCACATACTCGCCGTGACGCATTTTGAGTTGAATCGTGTCGCCCACACATATATCAAGTAAGTGAGGATCGGGTCTCGATCAGGTGGTTTTTCGAAAATTGCACGAACAAATGGACACCGCCGTATTCCACAATTTTTTCCGGGAATTTTTTAAACACACTGATAAAAGGGACTCATGACGTCTTCGCATTGGAAATTAATTCAATTTATCGGAAAAAGACAGGCATGTTGAGAGAATATGATTGTTTAAGGCGAAAATGTATGCAGATGAGGAAAATTAATGAGTGACTCATCAAAGCCCCATTCGAGACCAAAAAAAAAAAAAAAAAAAAGATCAGTTTAATAAATTCTGTGTCAGAGCTAGATGAACAAAACCTCTCTAAATCCTCGACCGGGCGGGGGTATGAAGAGGGGAGTAGAAAAGGAAGGATCCGCTGTGGGGCCGGTGGGTTCGAATCCATCTCCAATGAGCAGGAAAAAAATTTGTAAAGGTTTCAAGCTCTTGTGACCTACTGACACCAATTTTGGGTGAGAAAAAGTATGCTGCCAAACCAATTAATGATAATGGGCAGGTAATTTATGAGAAGGCACGAGAGGTTTCATTATTGATAACAGTATTAGGAGCTTTCTTGGATCTTGAAGACTTGAGGCGAATACCTTGAATAACGTGCTATTTATTAATCTATTGATTCTTCTTATTCTGAGACACACTATAGTCGTCCCAAATGTTTTCGTTTATATCCCACAACATCCAATCGTACCAACCGTATAAGGCAGGAAACACTGTTACCAAGTGCCACAACGAGTGCGCATCAATTAAGTCGCCAAAAATGGGCGGAAAATCAAAAATTTCAAGTGACATCCCCAAAATCACTATACCACAGAGCATCAATGGATACAAGGAATAGAGTTTGGCAGATTTTGCGAAAAAAGCGCCCAAAATAACCCTATTTGGCTGTATATAGTTTATGTGTGTCAAGTTTATCGCATCTTCTTCGCTTTTCTCTCGTTCGTAGAACTGGGTGTACAACGAGAAGCATACAAGACCCCACACAAGATTTTGCAAAACTCCTACAAAAATATTTGCTCTCATGTTGTATGTGTACAGCCAATCATTTAAGAGTCGATATACATGGCCGAAATAAGCCGATGCGCAAAACACGGCCCACATCCACGCATATAATTTTCTTGAAGGTAAATACAATCGTAAGTAACGAAATCCGATTGCATAAAAGCCAATGAGAACAGTAAGTCCTGCAAAATAATAGTCGAGTCTCTCAGTGATGATGAAGTCTCTTATGTGAAAAATTGTGGAACATGCCCATGCACACATAGTAATTATGGCGACAAGTTTTATGTTCCGAAATGCCAGTTTCAAGATACTTTTCTCTCGCGGGTTTGATCTCTGAAGCTTATTGACTTTGCGATAGCCCAAATAATGGGGAACAAAGTTCGCCAACGAAAACAAGGCTGAGAAGAATTCTTGCACTCCAAAAACTCTGAGAAATGGCCATTTTCCATGAAATTGGTACACCTCTTCACCCTTATCTTTGCGCTCTTTTGTGACGATCCGCTGACACTGATAATCGCAGTTAGATTTGCAATCCCATATCAAGAGCTTGAGGTATCGCGATATTTCTGTTTGAAATTGCCAGTTTGGCTCATATCTTTTAAAGTCAAAGTTTTTTTTTTGTAGGGCACCCAGATATTGCTCTTGCATCAAGTAGTAAGGATTTTTATAGCACGCAAGTTGATGGCATTGGTGTAGACAGTCTCGGAAATCTTGTAAATGATCCCCAGGTGAGGCCAGAATCAACTTGCAAAGGCATAGAATAGCCAAAACTTTGAGGCAGAAGTTGGCAGATGGGATCATTTACTGGTGTTGGAGGTCTATTACTGGAGCGGGCCGGAGCGGGCCGTGCGAACAAGTTTCGTCCTCAACGTGCATATAAAAGGCTGCAGTTGGAAGAGCCTTTTTTAGGTAGCGATTACTGGAGATTGGGACTTAAAAAATCGGGTATTCTCGAAAATATTACACGCAAGTTTTGGCAAACATGCACCTCAATATACTAGTGGAGTCGAAAACTCTTCTTGCAACAGCTCATAAATCCTGGTCTTACGAAAAAAAAAAGAGAGGACGAGTATTTGCGGAAGGGAGGTTGCTTGGAAAACGCGCACGTGTACTCAATATTCAGGTTGTAGCTGTCACGTGAAGTGGCGGACAGTACTATGTACAGGATCCATCCCGTGGTGTGCTGTACCGGTAAAGAATTTTCACTTCCCAGGAAAAGAGAATAATCTTTTTTTTCTCTTTACGGTTACTAGGTTGAAGTAAAGTAGGATCGAGTGACCGAAGTATAGTTTTATATATATACTTGAATTGATAATTTATATCTGAAAGTAGCGCCAAGATTTCGCAAGAAAAATTCTTATAGGAACGACTATCTTATATGCATACTTCGCTTCCCAAATAGCAAATCCGACACGCATGCTGGAAAGTAGATACGGTACAGGTTCAACACGCATGCTAATAACCATCAATTCCCCCATCTTTTTCTCCCACGAAAATTTCTTCACTTTTTTGATGCTAGGAATTTAGGAATGTCCTATTCTAGTTGCAAAAAATTTATTGGCTGGTTTTTCCTTGAATATTTGTTCAAAGAAGTCCTTGAATTGTTGCGCATAAGTGATTGTTTCGGATCTCCATATGTTACGTTACCCATGATGCATGCTATATGCTTGCTGTCCGTCCTGAATAAGCCTTTTGTCAAGAATAGCCGGGCAGTCAATGATTACCGGATCGCAACGCCCGGAGATGTGAAGGTCGCACCATTCCCGCCTGCAGAATGGCCAGACATTTCCTCTTTCAGAATTCTCGCTCCTACATAGCGGTGCGAGTCGTGTTTGAATTTTTCGCCAGCGCGGGACGAAATGATGCGCTTTTTTTCACTGTTTTCCGTCTGATAACGTGCAACAAGTCGCAAAACTGTGTCCAAACCAAAACCACTTATCCGCCAGAGCCTTAAAATCTTTAAAAGCAACCTAAAAAAAAGGTAAAACATCTAAGTTGTGACTTGAATTTCTGATTTTCAGAGCATTGCAGTGAATGTGGCTCAAGTATTGTTCCGATCTTTTACGAAAATTCCTCGCGGTCATAAAGAGGGCGGCTTGCACACAAACAGGCAAATTTGTTATCATTTATTCATTGCGACAATGCGGCTTAAGGCGTTGCGCATGATGCATGTCCCTTCCCGCCGCCGTGATTGCCTTCTTCGGAAGGAGGAGCCATACCAGAGGATTGCTATATATACGCCTCCGCCCCCCTCGGGGCGCGCAATATTTGGTCACCCCAAACAATTACTATCCTTCCTATGTATCGCATCGTGGTGGTTTTCGCCACCCTTTTGAGTGTTGCACTTGCTGCTCTTAGGGGTTGTGACCCAACAACCATCTTGAATCAAGGGTTCGATGTCAATTTCTACAAGTATCCACTTTTGGCAACCGACTTCAAGACAGATCCGACTTTCTATGATGATGGTTACAAGAAATACGGGTTTTTGAAAACGGTCACGGGAGTTCAAGCTATCAACTATGCCACGAGCTCTCGTGGAGGCAGAGTCAGTTATAATCTTATCTATGGATATAATATAACAGTATCTAACTTTTCCATGAGTATTGCTGGATATTTTTTGGCCACCCAAACAGGCAAATACGCTTTCAATATGTATGCCGACGACGGTGGTTATTTGCAATTTGGCGCCGGTAAAAGCTGTTGCGGTGATGCAATTGATGATGTCAGTGGAACCACCTTCAAAGCAGAATGGCCAAATACTGCAGACACCACTTTTGACTTACAAGCCGGTGTCTATTACCCCATCAAAATTGTTTTTGTCAACTGGAATAGTGACGGAGGCCTTCGAATCAGATACACCGAGCCGAACGGGAATGTTGTTAGAGAGATCGGAAGTCAAATTTATCAAGTGCGGCAAGTATGCACCAGGACAACAACCAAAACCTGGACCGGATCACAGACTACAACCTCTACATCATCGGATTCTTTCTTTGTCGAAGTGGACGTAAATGTACCTACCCCGACAGTAACTTTGTCATCATATTGGACGGGAACAGCTACTGCCACCACGACTATAATTGGTAAAACGGGAGAAAGTAACACGGTCTTGATTCAGTTGCCTCCCACAACCACATCTTCTTATTGGACTGAATCGTATACCAGCACAAGTACAGTGACTCCGGCAAATGGCGGGCAGCCTACAGTTGTGATTGAGGTGCCACAAGCCACGAGCACATCGTTTTGGACTGAATCGTATACCAGCACAAGTACAGTGACTCCGGCAAATGGCGGGCAGCCTACAGTTGTGATTGAGGTGCCACAAGCCACGAGCACATCGTTTTGGACTGAATCGTATACCAGCACAAGTAC